>JAGRRI010042058.1:0-10121 GCA_018584345.1 Thuja plicata
TTGTTTACATTCAAAACACAATTGCATATCTTAAGGTAATACATGATATCAGCATAGAATGGTTGTCTTTCAATGCTTGTGACTGTTGAATCTTGCATCACTATATTATTCACTTGTACCAAGTCTAGATTTTCTTCTGTCATGATTTTTTCTAGACCTTGTCCTCTAACCAATTTAGTAATATGGATTTATAGGTTAAATTCTTGAATTTTGTTAATCCATTTACATCTGTTACCAGTCACCTCTAATTGGGTAAGAATATCTTTCACTACTGAATGAGGTATATATGAAAGAAATTTGGCACAAACTAGGTAGGGTATGAATGATTTAATAGCTTTTACCAATGCATATGCATGTTTCTCTATCATTTCATAGTTTAGTTCTGCATCTTGGAGAGATTTGCTAAAGAATGCAATTGGATGTTCAAATCCTTCCTCACCTTTCTAAAGAAAAACAACAACAATAGTATGAAAATATGCAAATGAGAACAAAGAGAAGGGCTTACTATAATCAGGAGATTTTAAAATAGGGGCCTCTTGTACTACTTGCTTAAATTTTTCAAATGCTAACCAAGCTTCTTCATTCCACTGGAAATTTGCATCTTTCTTTAGTAACTTGATAATTGGCTTGACGATTTCAGCAAAATTGGCAATGAATCTTCTGACAAAATTAATATTTCCTAGGAAAGATTGCACGCCTTTTATATTATTAGGAGAAGTTACCTTTTGGATAGCTTCTATTCTCTCAGTGTCTATCCTTACTCCATCTTTGGACACTCTATGTCCCAATAACTTTCCTTTTGTGACTGCAAAATGGCATTTTCTAGGATTTAGTGAAACACCATATTCTAAAGCTTTACTAAAAAAATTTCTAGATGTTCATAGTGATCCCCTGCTTTCTTAGAAAATGCATTCAAATAATCTTAGTAGATAGCCATGAATAGATCAATAAAATCTTTAAATGCTACATCCATGGCTCTCTAAAAAGTTTCTCCTGCATTTATTTGTCCAAAGGCATTCTAAAATATACATAAGTTCCCCATGGAGTAGTAAATGTAGTCTTAAATTGTTTTGACTCTTTTACAAGTACTTGGTTATAGCCTAAGAAGCCATCCATCATTGATAACAGCTCACAACCAGTAACCTTATGCAACATTGCTTCCATGTTTGGTAGAGAATAATTGTCTTTTAAGGATGCAATGTTCAAATTTCTGAAATCTACACACAATCTTATATCACCATTCTTTTTTCTCACTAGTACTAGGTTAGAAACCCAAGTCAAATGTTTGATAGGATGGATAATTCCAGCATCCTTTAATTTCATCAACTCATGTTGCATCTTGGGAGCCAACAATGGATTAATGGGTCTCTAGTTTGTCTGAATGGTTTCACATTTGTTTTGAGTGGGATTTCATGCATGAAAATGTCTTCTCTATAAGATTTTAAATATTCATATGACCATGGTAAAAAAATGCTTATGATTTCTCACTAATTTTACCAGGTTGGTTCTGACATGAGAATCCAGTCCTTTTCCAATATAAACTATTTGAGGAGTGGTCTGTGATCCCATATTTATCTCCTCTAGATCCTCAATTTTGGCATTGCTTATTCCTGATGTATGTTCACTCTGATTATTAAAAAATGCCTCTAGTTCTACCAAACCCTTAGGAATCTGGTTAGAACTGAGTTGGGCAACCTCATCCCCCAGTATACAATCCTTACCATCAATGACCTCCAGCAAATTATTGCAATCTATGTGTTGATCATCATAATGATCAAGGAATTGAAGAAATCTAAGGATATCTTGGTAATCTTGAAATACTTTTTAGTTGTAAATTTTTTCAAGGACAACTAGTCTTCTTTTAACCTCAACAATTTATACCCCATTTAAGGTCAAGTCATCAGTTTTGAAAGAAACATTAGCTAAGAAATCTTCCATAATGTTTTTAGACCTTTCTATCCAATTCATATTGAAGGCATCAAAAAATTCTATTTGGTCCCAAATAGTATTCGTATACATTTTTAGTCTATCATTCTTTACAGCATATTTGGACCTTACTTGGGCTACTACTAACTCTGAATCACCATAAACTTTTAAACACTTTATACCATGTTTAGTATCAATGTCTAGCCCTAGAAACAAAGTTTCATACTCTGATGTATTATTTGTACACTGAAAAGATAGCAGAAAATAATATTTGAATGTGGTACCTGATGGAGATATAAGTAGAACTCCAGCTCTTGATCCTTCTTTTGAATAGGCTCCATCAAAATACATTTTCCATAAACCATCACTCTATGTAGTTAACTCCTTCACCAAGGATCAACATTTTCACATTGGTGAGCACTCCTTTTGATTCTGAATTTTTCCATGTCAACATTAACACAGTAATTAATATTTGTATCCTCATGCAATTCTACCATATAAGGTGTTCTTCCCTCTCTATACACCTTTGCATTATTTCTAGCTATATTGAAAGTGGCATAGAATAGGTCACACTGAACACTTCCCCCCATTGAAGCACTCCATTTTATGGATAGAAACATGCCATAATATGGTGGGATATCAACCACTAGCACACTCATAGTTAACATTGTATCTAGGCATATGGCTAATTTTTAAGGTAAGGCTTCAATGGTTCCAACAATAGGGATTTCTCTTGAGTGCATTACTTGACACCTCCCATGAGAATTATCTACTTGAAAACCCATGGATCTCATGATCTTTGTAGGCATGACTCTATTAGATGCTCCTGAGTCTATCATGCAAATTTTGAGCATCTTTCCAGTTATTACCAATGTCAAGAAAAAAGGGTTCAACAACTCCTATAGAAGTATTTGTGTTTAAGTAAATTTGAGGGATCTCAAAAATCATCCCTTCGGGCTCCTTTCCCTTATTGTTGAGTTTCTTTTCAATATGTTCTATTTTCTAAGGTTTTACTGGTGATACATTATTCAACACTGAAAGAACTTTCTCTTTGTGTTATTTTATTCTCATCATCTCTAGGAATGGGACCTTGACAGTCATCTGAGATAAACAATAGCCCATATCAACTGGAGTATACTTCACATGAGAGGTTTTAGGTTTTTCTATAATAATATTATTTTCCTCTATCTGAATATTCACAGCAGGCTCTTCCTTCTTAGATTTCTTATTTTCTACTTTGGGGGAAGAAGAACTTTCTTCTGGAACTTTAGCCTTTTCTACATGTACATGTTTTGGTTCCTTAGCTTTTTTTACTATCTTGACCGTAGATTTATTTTTATTTTCCCTAGGTCCATCTTTTTTTGGTACATATTTGGCATCTATTTTATTTTCTTTAATGAAAATTCCTAATGGCTGACTACCAACATTACCCACAACTCTATTTCTTAGATGGTAGTTGTTTCTTTCTTTTCTCACTAGGTCAGCAGTAATCCTAGATTTTTCTTCATCCGAGGCTTTTTTTACTATTGAAGATTCCTGACTATTTTGGGCATAACACCTTATGTGATCAACCCTATCTTCTTCTTCACTATCAAACAAATTTTTTTGCTGTTGAACTTCTATTCTACCTTGTGAGCCATATATTTCATGATTTTCAATCTCCTCATCAAAATCCATATCATGACATGAATAAGCATTATTCATACTATAATCACATAACTCATTTTCATCATGTTCTTGCTCTTAATTTGCTTTTATATCTAAAGAAACAATGCAAAAATCAGGATTGTGTGGTGCCTCACAGGCCTCACATCAAAAGTCATCATTACACATGTGACTAGTATTTTTATGTAGGGGATCAGGAGTCTTATTCTCAATTTTGTCTTTCCTTGGTGGAGAAATAGGATTTCCATCTTTGAATTGGGTATCATAGGGGTAATTTTGCATCCTATTTTTTGGTTTATAGTTATTATTATAGGATGGTTTTTTGTTCTATGGATCCTTGTATTCACTATATTTAGGTTTATTTTCATTACTCTTATTAAACTGTGGATCATCTCTTTTACCCAATTTTCCTGATATCCTCATATTCATCTCTATATTCATAGTTGTTTTGTAAGATTATGTTAGATTTCTTGGATTCTTATCTCTAAGTGCATAGCCCATTTTTGAATCAAAAGCATTGAGATAGGTAGCAAGACATACCTTTTGATCCAACTTCATTTTTTGAAATAGATTATGCATGGCTCACTGGAATATTGTATTGAAATTAGTTACTTATTCATTTGAGTTCTACTTTATATTGTTTAATTCATTGAGAAAAAATCCTTCATTAGTCTTATCACCATATTGATCCTTGAATAGATCAATCAGTTCATCCATTGTTCCTACAAAACCATGAGAAAGACTCCTAAACCATTCCCTAGCATCTTCTACTAGAGATTGAACAAATAAATTCATCAGGACATCCTCGTGATTGATATTTAAATCATCTATAAAATCAAAAAAAATTCTTAAGTGCTCTTCACAAGTTACAACATTATTCCTTGAAAATTTTGGGAGTTTTTCTCCCATATCTTCTGGTATGGCAATAGGGTAACCTAGAATTCCAAAGAAAGAAAATTGTTTGTACCTTTTTGCAGGAAGTGGTCTCCTTTGGAATTTGTCAGTATCTTTAGGAGAAAATAATTTTCTATGGTCTCTGAAAGAAGAATCCTTGTTTCTTGATGTTGTAGCATTCTCTGTATAAGCATAGGAGATTGTAGTAGACTGCAAGAAATCATTTTTTTCTTAATCTCTATAGTAGCAGCTTCTACATCAACTTTCTCTAGCATCTTGGCCATAGCTTCTCTTTCTCTTTTAATCTTTTCAAGGTCAATGTCTAGCTTAGACATCTTCTCAGTCAGGTTTTTGTGAGTTTTTGGCTCCTCAACTTCGGTTTCTGTAACTTCATTTTTCCCTTTATCTCTGAAGTTTTGAGGGCCTAAACCTTTGTGGGTGTTTAGAGTCTCTTGGTCTCTACGAGACCTCTCAACATTTTTTTCAGCTTGATGTCTCAGAGATCTTCTCCTAAACTTGTCAACATCTTTATGCTCAAGCTTTTCTTTTTATGTTCCTTTTCCCTTTTCATTTTCTAAATAAGGGCTAGTTGTCTTATGAGGATTCTTTCTTCCTCTGCAAACTTATCAGAAGGAACTTCAAAGTCTAAGCTAATTGTATCAGTTCCTTCTCTCTCACTAGAAGTAGTAGTAACTATATAGGTTTCTAGTCCAAGGTCTAGGGCATTTTCATACTCTGAGGTCTTCACCTCATGACTAGACTGATTGGTATCCTTCCTTCTAGTGTTTTCATCTTCATCTCTTAGAGTAGAGTTACTAATATTTGCTTGGTTCTTGTTTTCTCTCCAAGACAACTTATTTTTTGAAGTATTTGGGATCCCACTGTCCAACTCAACTTTGGGATTATCTCTCACTCTTGACCTAGTATTCATATTTGTAAAAATATTTTACTTATGCACTGATTTCAGAGATTTTATTTTAGAGTCACCACCCAACCACAAGTTTGGGAAATATGATTACTACAAGAATGACCTAAATTGGAAAAAACTCAATTGTAACTTAATTTATCTTCTAAACACCAGAGATATTCTGAGTACAACTTCTAAATCCCCAATAGAGTCACCAATTTGTTACGGATTTTTCTTGCAAGTATCTTTTAAAACCAGTATGAATGCTTGCTCTTTATATTTCTTATATTCTATATGCAAGAAAATCCTAATTGATGAGGATTGGATATGATCCTCCTTCTTTTTTGAGATCCAATGAATCAGGCAGGTATTACCTTTGAATGATTACTGACTAAAATATCTATTATAGTGAATTATGTCTTCTTACTAATTTTCTGAATGCCTTTTATCGTACCAATAAGTAGATAACTATGCAAATGACTATGAATAATCTAATACAAAGCTTAATAGGCCAAACTAGTATTTTGACAACAACAAATAGTAATGTGATAAGGATTCTCAACCTTCTTCCTTTTATAGTTCTCAGAACTTAGGAGGGTTAACCTATTTGATTCTCTCTTAAAGGAATCAGCAAACTTGAATTGTATACACTGTGAATACAATTTATTATGAATGTATGCTTTCTTATGAATGTAATGTAATTGAATGATTGTTCTTAAATATTTGGATGATGAACAATTACTTGCAAAACTATAAACTAGTGCCTGATCCTATGGACTATAGAGTTAAGCTTGAATGCAAATCCACAATTAGGTGACTAATGAAAATAATTGCAACCTAGATAGAATTCCTTACAAAATATCCACTCACTCCTATATATTTTTTTATCAGATCTTAAACATCAATATTCATCTTCCTGGACAATTGAAAGAATTACTCCTTCCTTGAAGGACCTCACAAATGACTGCACAACTACCTTGCAATTGATGTATTTAAATGCCTTACAAATAAACACATAAAAGCTTAAACAAAAATAAAAGAGATAACATAAGATATAAAATAGAGATTGCAATGTATTTTATTAATGTATAACTGCTTCAAAATACATTCAATAGACAAAAATTATAGAGGCTTAAACAAAATTGTAGTATTTTGCCTTATAATTCTATTCCATCATCCTTCAAAATGTTACAATGAGCTCTATTTATAGGCTAAAACAATCTTGGAATCCTTAAGAATTAAGGATGTAACAAGCTTCGGATGGTTTTAAGACCTAACCCTAAAATATAGAAAAGACAAAAGATTGGAAAGAACCAAGCGGTGGATGGACAAAAATAAAGAATAAGATCTGATTTTGTCTTTGTCTTCTTGTGATCTTTGGCACCTTTGTTTGTATATCTTCAGGATAGCTTCTGATATTTGTAGTGAGACATAGTGACCTCCATTATAGGATAATTTATACTATTCTTCATGATAGCTAACCTCCCTGTGCTCAAAGAGCAGGTGCCATGTGTCCTCCTATTATTCATCGATAATGTCCAAGTCAACATTGACAGGATTTTTCTTCTTGGGCTTTGTTAAAAAATCCCATACTATGACATCTTCTTCCTTTGGCCATTCAAAGCTTTGTATGTTTTCCAATTGGGTCTTCTATCTCTCCCACCTGGCATCTGTAATGCTTTTGACATCTGTGATGAATTTGTTGAAATATATTTATGATTTAAATGCTTCATCCAAAATCATATTATATCTTTCCATATCCAATTTTCCCTTGTCAAAAACATATACCTCTTTACTAGGTAATATAGTGTCAAATTTCAAGCACCATACCCCTAGTGGCTTGATCATATTGTCTTATGATCTGATTGGTGGCAAAAACCTAATGTAATTAGGCCCAAACATGTTTAATCTTGCCTCAATCTTATTGGCCTTGCCTTTGAAAAAGGATAAGGTTTCCCCTATCTGTGCTATCTCAACCCCAACCTAGGTTACTACCTCTAGAAAATCTAATCTATGTGGTTGCAAATATGCCAACTTTTCAAATAATCTTGTTCTCCTTGACCATGTAGCATAATACGGGTTCAAAATTGAAACAAAATTATTAACCTCTATTTGTAGGCCTGGTAATTTGCCATAGGCACCATATACTACATCTATCTTATATTTTATTATATTGATCCTATGCTGCAAAATTTCAATCAATGCACCCAAAATAACATTGTTGTGATCACTAACCCCTTGCCCTCTTTCTGTTGCAGCATGCTCTTTTTCCTCTATTTGGATTTCTGCATATTTTCCTTCTTTGTGCTCTGTAGCAGAAAATTCAAGAATATCTAGTAGTTTTTGTGTCAATTTTTCTATAAGCTTCTCATATTCCTTGATCTTTATCAGACCCAATTCCCTATCGTTGACTATGTCACTGGTTTCACTTGCTAGTTTCTTTAATCTCTCAGATATCTAGGTAGCCTTAGCCTCATTCAACTATGAAAAATGGGTGAGAACTTGGGAAATCTCCAAGTTTCCTATGTTTTCAAAAGACCAAATGATCTTTTTCCCCTCCATTTTCTCTTATATATTTAATAGGGATGGCTTCTGATCCTTTGGAGCTAAGATCCACATTGCTAGGGCTTGGGACTTTGGATTATAGCCAAATCCTTTTATCATCTCCGCAACCTATATTTTTTATGACAGCTTGGCATCAGGTTGCTTCCTTATTTGGTCTATTATGAAGGCTGAGGCTAAATCCCATCCTTCTACCAATAACATTCCACTAAAATTTACTAGTTGCCTTGCTTCCTCTGGTGTGATCTATTCTAAATTAGGATCATAATCTTGCAATACTTGCAAGGCCTAACTTGTTACTGGATCTTCACTTGATAACTGCAACTGTGCACCCACTTACTTCTGCTTATTCCAAATAAGAAATTCCTTAAATTCTTTGGTATTGATAAAGTTATCATCACTTATAAATTAATCTTGGTGTAGAAATCTTTCATCAGTGCATGTCAGAAGAGGTAATTCAATTTCCTCTTCATCATCCTTGTGCAGCTTTTTTCCTTGTCTTATTTGCTTCCTAAGCTGATGATCATAGGCTCTATCACCAGTGATGAAAGTACCAATTCTATCCTTTTTCTTCTCTTTCTTCTTATCTTGAGATGGCTCCCCTATTTCTATTCTTTGTTTCTTCAATGGGGGCTCATTAGTGACTTTAGCCCCAAGTACCTCTGTGAGGTCAATTATATTCTCTCCCTCTGTTGCTTGTTCTTCAACAAATGGCTTATCTATTAGAGGGGATCTAGGAACTAAATATTCCTCATCACTATCCTCATCATACTCTAATGATGAATGCCCTTTATGGCCCTTTTCCTTCACTACAATTGCATCTTCAAGTTGATTACACAATAGATTATAGGATCAACCATGGCATCAAGTCTTTTAAAATATGGCAAATCTAGGAAGAAACTCCCAAAAGAGATTCCTTTCCTCTTTAATTGTCTCTCCAAGTCCATCAATTCAGTAAACTTGTCAACCCTTTGATTGACCTTCTCATCCTCCATTATATTCATAATGAGGTCTTCCTTGATGCACTCCTCATGTTCTTTTGTATAGGGAATGGTGGGTGTCAAGAGCTTCTTGGAACTCAATATAAAACCTTATGTGTCAATGTATCTATACAGGGCTACATTCATTCTATAATGGCTCATCCAATTATTCACTATATCTACTTCCCTTTTACCAATTGTAAAATTGTAAATTATGAACTACCTAGGGGTAAATGCACCCTTCCTATGAGGAGCCAGGTGCTCCCTGTCTGTCAAAATCAATTGTGTGATAAACTCCATTGTTGTAATTCTGGGTGGCACATGGAATGGTAGAACATGGGCTGGGTGAGTACAACCATATACCCTAATTAAAGTGTAATTCTTCTCATAATAGAAATCCCCCCAGTTGTGGTCTCCTAGCCACTTATCAACATATTGGCATGGCCTTAGTAATTGCAGTACCTTCACTGGTAGCCTAGTCTTATCTACACCTAGACACTTGAGTATTGGATATACTATCCAATTTTGAAAAGCACAAAATTCGTGTTCCCTTGAGGTGTAGTTCCACACTATTAACCATAACTATATGGGGTTGGCCTGATTCTAATGAAACCTCTAAGGCCTCAAATACTGGAAATTCATGAGAGGAAAATTGTAATACAAAATCAAATGCATCAATATGGAATAATGCATGAATTTGGGGTCTTTCTCCTTTTTTGGATATCAATAAACCCTTGATGCATTTTATCAATTATATACTGAATATAATCATAATTTGTGCTGGTATGAGGACTCTGCATATCTAAGAAAATCATAAGGATGTATGAACTTATTCTCTCAGGACCTCCATCCTTTCCTAAGACTTTGCATAATGCATAGGAAATGTACTTCATGTGAAAATTTAGGTCCTTGTAGTAGCAGGGAGCAGTTCCTGGGATAGGTGTTATGTAATTCATCATTCTTCTAGGAACATGATACTCTTGGATTAGTTTTGATGTAATACCAGACTCTCTTGTATACCTAGCCTCTAAACTTTTCAAATTTATCTCCGTAGCCATTGGATGATAAACATTGAATGCTCTCATAAATAAATTCCTATCTGGGGTTACTAGGGCTTTTCCATCATCCCTTTTTATGGTCTTGGTTAGGGCATCATACCTAATGGCCATCTCTAAAATGAAATCAGC
>JAGRRI010042069.1:0-11703 GCA_018584345.1 Thuja plicata
TGTTTAACATGATTAAATAAAACATTACTTATGCACCTTGAAAAAGAGGTTCTTTGTATTTCTGATTTCTGATAACTCAAAAACTACAATAAGTAACTGGTTTTTGATGCTCTGAGCTAAGTTTTTTTTGTGAATGCTATGATATGGACAGTTAAAGTTTTTGCATTAGTTTGTAGGTTATGCTATTGGGATAGCTTATCGGTTTGAGCCTCATATGCTCATTTTGTTATTAGAATCTCTGGTCTGTAGTTTTTGGTTCAGATTCTTGAACTTATATATTAAGTTTTATTATAATTATTAATATATTGTACTTGAACTTATATATTAAGTTTTATTATAATTATTAATATATTGTACTGGGCCTCGGTCTCTTATAGATAAAAAAAAAAATAAATAAATAATTTTTTTGTTTGCTTGCTCTATATCAGTCATTGGATCAGCTTTTGCACTGAATTTGCTGTTTCATATACCAATATGGGGTGGGGTCCTTATAACAGGGCTCAGTACTCTGCTCCTCCTTGGATTGCAGAGATATGGGGTAATCACTTTTAAATACTACTTTAAATTGTTTTTCCCATCTTGGCTTTATATATAATTTGGATTAAAATACAAAGATTGCTGAGAAAACCAGCTTACAAAATTATGCTATAACAGATCAGAAAACTGGAGTTGGTAATAACAGTTCTAGTATTTGCAATGGCCGCCTGCTTCTTTGGGGAGCTTGGACATGCAAATCCCAATTCTGTACAAGTCTTTAAAGGGATGTTTGTTCCTCTGTTGAAAGGAAATGGAGCAACTGGTCTTGCCATCTCTCTCTTTGGTGCCCTTGTTATGCCGTAAGTCACACTGCATTTTCCCTTACAAATTTGAAATATTTGCCAAATGCCCAACTGAAAATGGAGTTCATCATTTTGTGATGGTTAGGCACAACTTATTTCTCCATTCAGCCCTGGTTCTTTCAAGGAAAATACCCACTTCTGTTTCAGGAATCAATGTAAGTAAGTTGTTACTTTATGAATTGAAATGCACAAAAAAATAGATGTGTTCCAATCAATTAAATTGATGATCCATATGTGTTGGTGTAATTACAAATGGCACAGACAGCATGCAGATATTTCTTTATAGAGACTGCATTTGCTCTGTTTGTGGCCTTCTTGATCAACGTGGCAGTTGTTGCTGTGAGTGGGTCTGTTTGTTTCAAGCCCAACATATCTTCCCAAGATGCAGATAAATGTAAGGAGATGGACCTCCTTAACGCATCTTTCCTTTTAAAGGTATGTTTAAAATAACAAAATGCATGTAAAAATGTTTCTTCAATTTTCTTTACCCGGTTTTTAAACAGAATACTAACCAAAACCAACAAAGTAGCCTCCTCAAGATTGAATTTTTATTTTTCATGCTTCAGAATGTATTGGGTTTAAATTAACAAAATGCATGTAAAAATGTTTCTTGAATTTTCTTTGCCTGGTTTTTAAACAGAATATTAACTAAAACCAACAAAGTACCTCCTAAACATTTCAAGATTTTTTTTTTTAATGGAGGGCGAGACAGTTCAGCGAGGATCTAAGCCTCAACCTTTATGATGTTAGAACCTTGTACTGAAAAAGACTTGATCCCTGGTAGGCTCATTGTGAGCCATTCAACTTCACCAGTAGACCAAAGGCCCATTGACAACATTCCAAGATTGAATTTTGATTGAATTTTTTTCTTCCATGCTTCAAAATGTATTGGGTTTAAATTAACAAAATGCATGTAAAAATGTTTCTTGAATTTTCTTTGCCCGGATTTTAAACAGAATACTAACCAAAACCAACAAAATAGCCTCCCAAACATTCCAAGACTGAATTTTGATTGAATTTTATTCTTCCATGTTTCAGAATGTATTGGGGAAATGGAGTTCTAAAATATTTGCAGTGGCATTGCTTGCATCGGGGCAAAGTTCAACCATCACTGGAACATATGCAGCTCAGTATGTGATGCAGGTAAAACTCATTTTTAGTTACCATAGTTTATATTTTCTAATATCTTGTTTCAAAAACATACCCGCAAAAACATACAATTTGATTATCATACTGAACTGATAATGTTTAATCTTTAAGAATTTAAGAGGGAAAAAGTTTTGAATGAATAATGCAGGGTTTTTTGAAAATGAAAATGCAAGCATGGAAGCGAAATCTTATAACACGGGGCATAGCAATTGTTCCCAGCCTTGCAGTGGCTATCAGTAGTGGTAGTTCTGGCGCAGGGCAGCTGATTATCATTTGCTCGGTATGTTTTCAGTGATTTACCCTTCATCTAATATCAATACCATTTCTCCACTAACATAGACATTTTAAGAGACGATTGTCTATGTAGCACCTAGGATCCACCTCTGATTGTGTTAATCAACCAGGTAGTACTCTACGATAGGAATGGTTAAAATGACACGTTTTTGTTCATTGTTTTTTTTTTATTCATAACGGACCTAGGTTCAGATGTATATATATATAAAATATTAAAAACATAACAGTGTAATAAAGTTTGCAAGATCAAAACTCAATCCTACTAAGAAGATTGTGAATAGCAAAGAGAGCGCCAAAGGCTCAACCGACAGTAATCATGAGTTTTAAACAATGCATAATTCAAAAGAGAACTAAAGAATAAGCACCAAAATATTCACAAAAACGCCCCTTGAGGACTTATCTCTTGCATCAATCGGAAAAGTCACATTTTATAGTTTGTGTAAGGTATGTTTATTATATTTGTTTTATAGAGAAAAATATATTATTGTTAAGTATCAAGATTTGTTGGTTTAGTTGCAAAAGGCAGGTCATGGTCATCAAATTTGTACACATTAGGACTATGTTGACCATTTGAAATAGACTCCCAACCTATAAGAGCACCATAATTAGCTTGCATTGTGTCTAGAGGTTAATCAATAACTATAGAAGGAAAAATAGCGAAGGCACGATGAGGATATTTGTCACTATTAATCCAACTAGGGGCATCTTTTTTATGGAGTTGAGAGGCAATTGAAGGTTGACAAGAAACTTGGGGGCAATCCATGAGCTTGTGAAACTAAGCTTTGTGTTGACAATTATGCACATGGGCATTATGACTCCTACCACATTAGAATAAATCATAGATTTAAAGTACATTGAGAAAATGCTATCAACACATTAGAGCAAAGGATTGAAAATCTCATCTAGCATTAATATTTTACACCATATTTTAATGTGATGAGAACTTGGAATGCCCTTTATTATGTTTATAATTACAATGTGAAAGTCTCTAGTAATAATAGTCAACCAAAAAATCTTTTGATTTTTTTTTACTAAATCTATATGAACTATGTTGAATGATAGTGATTTGATGTGGACCCATTTTGAATTAGTATTTATATAAAATTTAATATTTCAATTTATATATAAACAATAACACTTGAAAAAATACTAACCATTGCATAATTCTTATTCAAACTAATATCAATGATAAAGGTTACATGTTATAAGCTATGAAAGTACTAACTATTAAAATGTCAGTGTTTTGTATGCACACTTTGATTTTCTATTGTTTAATTTAAATATTATTTTTACATGTGACATTCTTATTTGTTTTTTCATATGCCATTTCAGATGATCTTGTCATTTGAGCTACCATTTGTTTTGATTCCTTTATTGAAGTTCACTAGTAGTAAAATAAAGATGGGCCCTCACGAGAACTCAATCATAGTAAGTGTTGATTATATCTTCAAAGTTATGGTAGGAATTTTATTATTAATATATGCTTTCTTAACTTTTAAAATCTTGGCTTATCGTAGGTTACAATCTTGGCATGGCTCATTGGAGCAGTTCTCATAATCATAAATATGTATTACCTTAGCAGAGGGTTGGCAGGTTGGCTAATTCATAACCATCTACCAAAGGTGGCATCAATTCTTATAGGATTAGTGGGTTTTCTAGTTATGTTAATTTATGTACTTGGGATTCTATATTTAATTATTCGGGTAGATAAGGAAACTACTTATCTAGCACCAAGGAATTCATTAGAATATAAAAATGATGTACACAATATTCAATTATAGAGAATTCTTTAATTATTTTCCCTAAAGAAGTCTTCATTGATAGATAACTTCTATAATTTTGTAGTAGACCCACCAAATCTCATGCTCCTCCTCTTCTTCTTTTCTTAAATATTGTACTTTGATGAAATATATTCAAACATTTGTTGTACATTAATTGAATTGTTCAAATTTTACTTAAGATGATAAATGTAAAATGATACTAATTATTTTGTATTAAATTATTGCAAGACTAGTAGTGAAATGATGCACATGTATACACTATATCATTTGTCGTCACACATCACACCACTACATAGAGACAGTCTATAAATTTGAAAAGTACATACAAATGATTTGCAAGAGAGAGATGGCACCATGTTGATTTACAAACGTTGTGAAACACATTGATGCACCTAAACTCTACACATAAGTACAATACTAAAAAAAGAGCTTGCATACCACATAAATTTAATTCTTAAAATCAAATATTAGATGAATTGTATTTAGTAAGATATAAGTTTTTATATTCCTAGAAGGGATAAGAATTTACTAATAAACGATTTGTTTGCCTTTCTTTCCAAAATGCATGGATTGTACAAGGGAGATAACCATTATTAGATGTACATGGAATATCATAATCTAGAAGATGAAGTATTTATTCAATCTACACTCCTCTAGCTTGTAATCAAAAGTTCAGAAGTCTTTATGATTATGCTAGGAGGTTTGTTGGTACCCAGGTTGTTGATTACATATTCCCTTCAAAATGCTAGAAGGATCTTGCTCAATGATGTCAGAACCAACCTAATTTGATGTAGAAGGATACAAAGTTGCAAATGATGATAAGGAAGGTCAAAATTCCTTTATTTTCTAGGGAGGAAAAATTCATTTGGAGAAACGATCAGGAGGAATAAATTTTAGTTAAATCAGCTTGCAATTTGTCGATGAGAGATGGAAACTCCTCGATGTAGTGGAGGATGGTATGAAATCCACAGTTGATTCCCAAAATAAACTTCTTTTGTTGGACGACCATGCATGATAAAATCATTACTCAAGATAACTTGATCAAGAGGGAATTTCAATTACCTAACAAGTTTGTTCTCTATAGGTAGGATGAAGAATCTATTCCTCATATTCTTCTCCATTGTCAATTTTCTCATGAGTAATGGAAAAAGGTGCTAATGAAACTTGAAATACCACGGGCCACTAATAGTACTATTCAACATTTTTTCTCTGAATGGAGAGGACCTACATATAACCCTTTGGTCAGATAGATTTGGTGGTAGATTCCCCCCCCGCTCACCTAGGTTGGAGCCTTGGAGAAAAAGGAAAAATAAAATATTTAGAGATGTGGATAATTTAGTAGAGGAGGTCTTTAGATACCTTTGTAAAATTCTTTGAGAATTTATCAATCACCACCTAGAAATTTCCATCCCACCTGCCACCTCATTTGATGATAAGATGGAAATAAAATGGGAATTACCTAATGTTTGATAGCTCAAAAGGTTGGCAATAAGGAACATTAGGTGGAAACCACCAAACCTAGGATGGTGTAAGCTCAAATTTGATGGAGCTACAAGAAGGGAAAAGGTTGTTGCACGTGGTATCATTAGATGCTCAAATAAGGATATGATTGCATCCTTCACTGGTAACTTGAATGGTTATACTAATAACCAAACAGAGGGAATGACCATGTTGTAGGGACTTAATTAGTTTTCTCTATCAATTGGTGTTAAGGATTTAGCTATAGAAGGGAACCCAAAACTAATAGTCAAAGATACTAAAGGCCTAATCAAAACTATTTGCTTCATAGAAGGAATTACAGGGGATATTAGGCAACTCATACTCGAGCTGGATTTATTTTTTATTGACCATCCCTACAGGAAGGGTAATATGGTTGTGAATGCACTAAAATCTGGGTATTGAGATGGATGGTATCAGATGCTAGAAAAATATTGATTATATTCCACCACATGTGAGAACTTTCCTAAAGGGAGAGAGAAAATAAATCATAATAAGAATGGGGATTAGGCTTGTTAACGGGCCTTGCAGGGTTAATCCAAATTTGATAAGAAGAGCAGTTGCTTGGCAAACACTAGCGAAAGGATGGGTGAAAATCAATTTTGATGGAGCTGCTCAGGGGAACCCCAGGATCTCAGGATGTGGATGTGTGGCAAGAGTTCACCAAGGCAACATTCTGGCCTTTAAGGCCAAATTCCTAGAAGATGGCACAAACAATGTGGCCGAATGTGAAGCGGCCAGAGAGGCTCTGGCTGTAGGCATCAAATCGGGAATCTGCAAAGTTCATCTTGAAGGTGACTCAGAGATAATAATAAACGGCATAACTAAGGGAAAGATGGATGCTTGGCACCTTGATAAATATATACATCAGATTTGATGTTTGTTACACAAATTTGAGGATTTCCAAGTTACCCATGTATACAGAGAAGCAAATAAGGTGGCTGACATTTTGGCTAACATGGGAGCAAATTCACCACTGGGACCCCAATTTGAAATTTATGAAGAGATGAGGAGTTTTGAATTTGAATAAAGAGAACAAATAACACCCCAATTATATCACATTAGTGGAAGTACAAAAGAGAATCACCCAGCCTCAATTCGGATGGCGCTAACATAATGGCAATGCATGTGACTAAAGGCACTAATTAATAGACACAACCTGCTGAAAGCCTTCCAGATTGTTCAAAAATAGGGGAATGCAAGTTTTTTCCAGCGGAATTGAGGGTAGTGAAGATATGGAGGCCAATTTTGCACTGGAATCGGATAGCCAAATGCAAGCCTATGAAGGAAAGATAACACCAAGGCGAATGAAGAATATCTTCATGTTCGAGGATGGTGATTTCATGGAAGGCCTGCAGCAGATGCTCGGAATGGAATACCTTGATTCCTACTGGAGATGCCACTCCAACTTGGATGTGGCATCCCTGTTTGTAGCCTTGGCGCTCATGGTAGGGGAATCGAAGGAGGAGGTTCGTAGTGTGGTGGCGAAGTGTGTGGACGTGCAATGGCTACTGGGTGTAGAAGACATTATTGGCAGGGCGGTTTTGGGCCAAGGTATGGAGATGGGAACTAAGTCATGGTGGCTAATTGGTGGCGGGGATAGTTTGGTACAGCCATTAGTGGTATGGTCAGCTTCAAACCCACAGGGTGTTCACTTACCAAGAGCCGAGAAGGGCTGGAAGAAAATCATCACCTTTTTGCAGGAGAAGATGTGGAAGGATGAAAGAAAGAGATACATGAAATCAACCCCACGCAAGAGTGTCACAGCACTAGGGCATCCAATATGATTTCAATCTAGAAAGAAGGCGTTGAAAATGGCAGGTGTGTGCAGAGGAGGAAGCTCACATGAGGACAGCCCCACTGAACCCAAGTCAGTGAAGGAGGATGGTTCCATACCCAACTTCTCGAGGGAGGAGGCATTGCAATGGTTCAAGGACTAGTGGGCTTGCAAAGTAGGGGATGTTTCCATTGGAACGTGTTAAGGTCTTTTTTGTATGGTTGATAATGTGATTAAAACTGGTTCTCTGTCTTGGGCGTTAAGGCCTTTTTTGTAATGCAAATTTTATAAGCTTATAAGTATAGGGGCTTTGGGGTAGTGAAATTATGTTTGTAAGTGGTAGCCAACCGTGAATATTGGCTTAATATTGTAATCCTTCTTTAATATCAATACAAAAATGTTACCTATCAAAAAAATAAGAATGGGGATTAAAAAATGATGGTAATGGTTTACCCTATTCTGCATTATTTTGTTGTTGAACAAGTGAAACTTTGATTGCACTTCAAAGAAACAGAGGCAAAAAATGGTATCATTGATAGGAATTTGAAACAAATGACAAGGCAAAAAGGTATTTAAAGGTGGTACACTTACGTGGAGGGGTCCTCATGTGACAAGTTGAGGTAGCACAATCAGGATGGAATGTGTCATGTGAATACTTTGAATGATGTCCTAATGATGAGATGTCATCATGATGGCATGGAAATGAAAAATGTCTAAGAATTTTGAAATGGGAAAAGTTAGAAAAAGATTTGAAAATCTTGACCATATTCATTACTCGTAAAGGAAGTTTTGTCTGCATGAGTGGGTGTTTATGAGAAGGAAAAAGGAGTAATAAGGATGGAGCTCACACAAATAGTAATAATTTCAACCTTTCTAGATCTAGTTATCTACACTGGCTTCCATTTTCACTGTGAACTGTTGAAATTCAAAAATATCTATGGAGCTATCTATTACTATCGTTGTGATTAAGAAAATGGGCGGAGATAGGTTCGAATCGATCCTATAAAATATGAGTAATTAAAAAATGATGTGACAATTTGGCATATTTTCTATGAAGGAGTTCAGTGTCACATTTCATTGAGAGCATCGAGAGCCTCTCAATATAGTTTGCTACCTTGTGGGTGAACAAAAGGGTAATGGTGGGCAAAATTTCCTTTGAAGTGGATGAAGAGATGATTGCACAAGCAATAATGCTTTTGACCATGGGCCAAAAATGGAAGAAGACTGTAAGCCACATATCTAACAACAACAACCTCTACTAGTTTTTCAAGGGAAATGAGGACCCTGTCAAGTTGCATGGTGGTTTTGAAAGAGAACAATTTTAGTGATATTAGAACTGGGTATGCCTGACTATGAAGTACTTCACTCTAGAGGGAAAGTTTAGAGTGTATGATTTTTATCATATGCCCCTACTTAACCATTTTATAAGGAATAGCATTATTATTTCCTTCCCCTTTTTCCTCCTTAATTCCTTGGAGTTTTTTGTGAAAGAAGAAGTTGAGAATGCTAAGAGTCAAGAGAAAATATCTATGCCACTCCATCACGGTATCATCTATTGACTCTACAATTTCCACCTTACTTTGTGCCTGCCCAAGAAAATCATTGTACAAGAAGCCCCAACTCCTCCTTTGGCCAGCATCATTGATACCCCTCGCTCTAGTAAGAATAAATGTATTAAGTATCAGGTACTACCAAAATTGCCTCTCAACCTAGGACTTTAAAATCCCCACACCCCTAGTGACTAATAATGAGCTTGTGGACCTCAAACATAAATCCTCACTTCCTAGCAAAAGAAAAATAAAAGGGGAAAAAACCTACCCTCACTGCTAAAAAGGCTAGATTTACCATCCAAGATATTGTTAGCGAGGAGGAGGGAGCAGGGGAAGAAAATAGTAAGAATGAAAGTAACCCTAAGAGGTCACATAAACTAGCTACCCACTCTACTGAGAAAGGAAAATTGAAGAACTTAGTGGACTATGATCCTAAGGAAAATGAAGAGTAGGGAAGTGAGGAGAATGAGGTGGAAAGAAAAAGTGAGGAAGACAAAAACTCTGAGACCAAAGATAGCTCCACCCATATGTATAAAAATGAGTCCAATTAATCTCACGAATTATATGATTCTTGAAGAAGAGGAGATGATCAAACCCAAGACAAAAGGGACCTGTTCTAAATGTAAGACTACTGCTAATGAGTTGGAAAAGGTCTGATGTTAGGGTCAATAAACTTGATCAAAAACTTGGGAGTGTTTCCCAGTTCAATTTGAGGGCTATGCACAGTTTTTTAATCTCATTGTTTCTTTTGTTAAAAAAAATCCAGTGAACAGATGATAACGATGAAGGAATTATTTATGTTCCTCATTAAATATTATTCTAATGTCCTCAACCAAGTTGGCTGCAAATTCAAGGATGTTTGCTAGGGATAAATTCCATTTAGTTTTTTTTCTATTAATGTTGTTTATGGCCCTAGGTGGTCCCATGTTAAGACTTTAAATAGTTCTGATATTGTTTATGGTTTTGATACTCTTAATAGTTTAGTTATTGTTAATGTTTATGGCCTTTTGTGGCCCTATGCTAAGATTTAATCTAGTTTAGTAGCTCACTAGACATGGGTTCTAGAGCTAAAACTTTCTTTTTTGGTGATTTTGTTGATGGTTAGTTGTTTATGTTAATAGGTTGTTAATGTGTTTCTACGATTAATATTGTTTTCTTTATGCCTTTTGGATTGTTGTTTTTAGGGACACCACCCTGGTTCTGCTGCTTATTAATATAAATAAATAAATAAACATACTATCCTTTCATGAATAAATGAGATAAAGATGAAGATTTTAATTAATAAGTATTTTATTTGGACATACGTTTACATTTAAACAATCCAAAATACCCATGTACACACCAAGATCAACCTTCATGTAGACAACAAGATCAAAATTAACTTAGAAAATATACAATTATGTTATTAATTTTTTCTATATGGCAATTGTGAAACTTCATGCCACACTTTTATTAAAAATGTCCAATAGCAATCTAACTTCTAATTTGAATCATTGAAAGTACATTTTTTATTATTTTAAATTGATATAAACTAAGGAAATGTAAATTTCAAAATAAAATGTCTATATTTATAAAAAAAAATATATAATTTGAGTATATCTTATTATAAAATGGACACTAATTTAATTGCTAATTAAATGTTTAAAATGTGATTGTGTGGGATATCACATTTTAAATTATAAATTTTTCTTCTATTTTTTTGTTGTATTTGTGATTTGAAGTTTTAGCGCATGGAACTTTTGTCATTTTAATAATATATTTTTAAATAGCTCTTAAAAAAAATTATGTGCAAAAAATACATCTATTTCAATGAAACATTTTTTAAAACTATTTATCCAAAATATTTTTAAAAACTTTTATTTTGGTGAAATGACCTAATTTTAGTAAAAGTAAAAAAGAAATTTTATAAATAATTAATTAAAATATTAAAATATATTTTTAAAATCTACACTTATAGATCTACAAGTTTTTTTATAAGATATTATTTACATGAATAAGAATTTTGAGAACACCATGTTTATTTAATAATTTTATATTTTTGGTATATTGAATCCAAAGTAATGCTATATATGTATTTTGAAATGGACACTTCTAGTTGAAAAGGTATTTACCAAGGTCTAATTTATCTATAATAAATCTAACTAGACTATATGTCACAAAATAACTTTTAGTTGGAAATACTTAAATCAATTTATGTTGATAAATTGGCCTAAAGTATGACATGATGTTAAAATTTCACTCAAAAATTCACCAAACATATACCTAATATATTAATTGTTTAATAAACCTTGATTAAAAAATGAGACTTGCTCACAAGGCCAAATAACCATGAATCTAGTAAACCACTCATGTATGAACTAAACTATTAATTAGTAAAATAACATGAAAATTTCTATTATTGTTCAAACAATGTTATCACATTTATTATCTATTTTCTCCAAAAATTAATTTCCATAAGATAGTTTACAATTCTATATAATATATAGTTTGATACATTTTGACAACTTTCAAACCTAGTTTTGAATCAATCAATTATTTTGTAAATTGTGGATCAATTTTAACATTTTTAAAGTGATGAAATGGAAGTTTTGAAAATTCTTATAGAGATCAAATGGGATGCAATATCCAATGAAATGGGGCCATAATACCTATCAACTACTGCAATGCTCTCCATTATAAACCCTCCTTGAGAAGAGAGTAATGTGGATCAACATATATTTTAAAGAATATTTTATTGAAATGATTAAGAATGTGTTAAAAAATGAGGCTATCACATAAGACATAGTGGAACACTCTAAAATTAGAAAGAGATTAAT
>JAGRRI010042088.1:0-10207 GCA_018584345.1 Thuja plicata
GCTTTGATGTATCTATTATCCTGGTGAAAACCTGGTAAATAGGCACCTTGATAATACCAAAAAAATTGAAAAGCAGAAAAAATACAAAAAAAAAATCAAAAAAATCAAAATACAAAAAAATGAAAAGAGAAAAATGTGCCATTAATGAAAACCTGGTAAACAGGCGTCATGGTAGAAAAAATAGAATTTATGCCAAGATGGTGAAAACTTGGTAAACAGGCACCTCTTGTCCCGTAATGCTCTATCTATCGCGACATCCCTTGGCTTTCTTTCAGTTTGCTCTCCTGCTTTCCTGCTTTAGTTTGCTCTCTCATGCATTCGCTCTCAGTTATTTTTGAGATTTTTTGCTTGACTTCACATAGATTGAAACTGGCCAAACTTGGGGGCATCTTCCTGGTCTAGGGGGCATTGTCCTATCTTTTGGAGTCTCTCTCCTCTTCACATCAGTCACCAGTGGTTCTCACTGAGTCTTCCTGTTGATGCCTAGATCTCACACTGATCTTTATACTTGAGAATCTTTCTCGCATCAGTCACCAGTGATTCTCATTGCATCTGCCTACTATCACTATACTACTGAGATTTCTCACATCAACTCACTATCTACATATTTGACATCAATCTATTACAGTTGGAGTTATACCCAAACTCTCTATCCATCAATATTCAGTCTTCACATGCTTTGCTTTAGTCTGTACATAGCTTTTAGTCACTTTCGTGACACTTTGGGTCTTTTCAAGATCCCACTTGACTTGACACGACCCCAACATCATAGCTTGGGGGAAATCCACTCGTATTCATCCTCTCTATATGAGTCAAGTCAGTCATCAATGTTCATTACTTGGGGGCATGGCTCCCCACTTTGATCACATCTTCGGTTTACACTCAAGTTAGTAATCTCGTTAGTTCTAAAGGACAACTATCTACTGGCACAAACTATTATTTCTTAACACCCCAATCAAATAGTGTTTTTCAAGACTATCTTTGGACACATTGGACATCGCAACCTAAACATCTCTCGATGACAATCAAACACAATGCACTCACAAGCACAACGGTGTTTTTCAACACCCTATACACATGCACATCCATAAACTTTGAAATTGGCTGAGCTATGATTGAATATTTCTTTGTATGCTGTCTATTCTCATGGTTTTCATTGATATTTTCTTTTGTCTACTACTTGTTGGTGTAGTCCCGATGATCCAACAACGTCAAATAAATAGGGTGTATGTGATAAGAGCTCCCGCACTAAGGTGGAAAATCCTCACATCCCTCGATCATGTTTATTTGTACGCTATGGTGAGGTTGGTACTATCTCCTTGACTATTATTTCTCTATTTGTTTACTTGTGTACTCTTACTATATCAAACTGGAAATAATGTTCAGGTCATCTTGGCTTTTGTTCCCTGGTGCTTACGTTCATTTCCTACATTTTATCTGATGAAAGTCATATTCATATTCTTATGGTAGCATTGGTGCCAGTAAGGATTGTATTGACTCCAATGTTCCAAAAAATACTCGATGATGATAATTATGCGATGATTGCAACAACCAAGTCCTAGGGTTGCATTTAGCTTAGGCTTGCATTCACATTTTAAGCTTGCATAGCGATAGTTTTGGTGCTCTCTTCATTGTCTTGTCATTCTTTGAAGGTTCTCATCTTTTATCTTGGATTCCTCTTGACTGCATAAGTGTTCAATCCTCGCTCTCTATCTTCATCTATATTCTCAATCCATTTTCATGATTGAAATCAAAATTCGACACTCCTAAGTAGCTCAAAATCGCGTTTTAAAATTTTGGGACCGACGTGCTTCGACGCTTGTGCAGTCAAATTTTTGACATCGGTTTCTTGTCATAATCATCTCTCATCATCATTTTCTCAGCTTCTGTAATCTTTTCATCAAAAGTCAACTCTAGTCAATTTTGGTCAAACTTGGTCAACTATGGTCAAACCTAGTCAACAGGACCTCCTGATCACTCTAAATTGATTCTGCCTTCTCTTGATCTATCTCTTAATTCCTTTGGATCTTCAATCTTACTTCTATCTGTAATATTTTGCTGTCGATCATCTTTCTATTGTGTCATCTTTTGATTTCACTTCCGAGGGGGCAGGATGATTGCATCATTGAATCTTTTCACATCATTCTTGAATTAGTCTGATCTGAATCAAAAGTCCCCATTGCTAGGGGCATCTCATACCTTATGGTCAAAATTGGATATTCCATGATCTTGAATCTCTAGGGGCATCTTGATGCCTCACATCTTGTCATCTTGTCATCTATCTTTCTAGGTATCTGAGAAATCTAACTCAGATCCTCAAGGATCAAGCTTCGTTCTGGAGATGATTCTTGAAATCCCATTAGGTATTGGGGCAATCTAACCCTAATTCCTAAAAGTCATGCTTCATTTTGAAGACGGCTCTCAAAATCTCTTTTCAGCCGTTATCTGGGCAACCTAACCCGGATCTCAGAGGGCTAACCTTTGTATTGGGGCAATCTAACCCCGATTCTGGAGATAGCCCTAAATTTTCATCAGCTATCAGTGGACATTGGGGCAATCTAAACCTGATTCTGATTTTCTCTCAATTGGTATTTGGACTGTTGTCTTCGCAATCTAACTTAGACTTTGGAGAATCATGCTTTGTTCTGAAGATGGTTCTGCTTCTCGATCTGATCGGTGTCTTGGCAACCTAACCTAGACTCCCAAAATATTCATCTGTCACAACAGACTATTCTTTGAATCAATGCGCTGCTCGCACATCAATTCAAAGAGGGGAAAAATGCAATACCCCAAAATTGGCACCCTACAATTCTAATCATTTTTGGTGCATTTCTTCAAATTCTCATCATCAAAGTCCTATCGTACTAGGCAAATTCTCCTTCCTAATTGTCTTTAATTGACTTAGTCTTAAATGCAGAAAACCTAAATTTGCATAAATCTTACATTGTATTTAATTCCTAAATTTTCAAGATTTATTAGCTAAAAAATCCTATGATTAATTAATTTAATTCTAAAGTCCTAAGTTCTTTTAAATTAAATTAATCCCACCCCCTTTAGGTAATACACATCAAGGGAATTAAATATTATTTAGCTATTTGAATGGATTATCCTCACTTGAATTTAATAATTCAAACAATGTGAAAATCCACCCATGTGGCAATAATTCATTTATTTAATTAAATAATTCCTTCATATTTGTCTCACCTTTCTCCATGAAGATGAAGAGTCAGCCGTTTCTTCCCAAGAAACTCTTCATCCTCTCTTTAGTCTTTTCTATATTATGGACCTTCTTTCCTTCATTTGAGGAGAGCACATTTTTAGAGTACCAAACTATAGTGAATTATTGTCTCATTTCTCTCATATTTCCAAGATTTTATTGCATATTTAGTGTAATCTCATTTAGCTTAATGGCATTCTTCATCTCAATTTAGTTTGTTTATTTATCAAGTAGCTTAATTCTGCCAGCTCTTTCAAGTTTCTTAGCTTAAAATCTGCATCTTCATTCCTAGATTACAATTGCATCTCTCATATAGAATAAATTTCATTTCAATTTTCAAAGCTTTCAAATCCTCCATTTTAGCAATGGTCTATGGTTTTTGGTTCTCATTCTGAGAGTAATTAAACACCCCAACTAAATAGGAGGCAATAGGCTGATTCGATCGATATTGTGGAATGAGCAATTCATGTTCATCTTCATGATTCAACGACTAAGCAATGACTATGTTGTGTTGTGGCTGATTTAGAGGTCAACATTCACACATACAACACCATTACTTGAAACGACTGCATGGAAATGACAAAGAAATCACTAGGGCTTTTGTTGCAGGGTGGGAAAATGGCAAGGTGAACATAGCAGGATATTCCT
The DNA here is from genome assembly GCA_018584345.1 of Thuja plicata. NCBI lineage: Eukaryota > Viridiplantae > Streptophyta > Pinopsida > Cupressales > Cupressaceae > Thuja > Thuja plicata. The sequence continues at coordinate 3,866 of JAGRRI010042088.1, forward strand.
TCACCCTGACCCTTGACTTTCTAGATGAGATTACGAGCCTCCCTCTTGAGGGAATTCACTTCTCTAAAGACAAGAAGGTGGGAAACAAGGTATACAAGGATTTTCCTAAGTCTGACGAGGAGGGGCAATGCTGGTGAAAGGTAAAGTTGGCTATGTGAACCTGACTAATGTCAAATGTATTTGGGCCTTTGTCCTTAGGGATATTATGGAATACTTTACCCTGGATGGTAGGTATTCCAGGGTTTACAATTATCATTTTGTGTTGGTGAATCATTTCAGGCATAAAAGTAGGGTTTCCTTTCCGTTTTATCTTCTTAGTTCTCTTAATCAGAGTATTGTGGATCATAAATATAGGGCAACCCCTGTTCTACATGAGGGGATCATTCTTCTCATTCCAGAGTATGACAAAGATCATATTTTTGAGTTGATTTCCAAATAGCTTAGTAACACAAAAATAAAGAGCTTTGAAATTTCCTCCAGGAAGAAAGTTAGCACCACTTCAAGTAAAAAGTCCCAAAAGGTGAACCCTGTAAAAATTGGCACTAAGCTTTCTATTTTTAATGAGGTAGAAGGTATGAATTTAGAGGAGAATTTGGAAGATATTTCCTCTGAGGAAGAAGAGAAGGTAAAAGGAGAACAGAGTAATAGAGAAATCTCTAATTATGTTACTCCCACTAAAATGGAACCAGATAAAGGTGTGAAAGTGGAAAACAACCGTGCTGTTGAGGCAATGAATGATTATGATAAGGAAATCCCCAAGGAGGTCATTGACCAAATTAACAACATTATAGAAGTTTACATTGATAATACTCAGAAGGATTGTGTTGATGATCCCGAGGAAAAGGAGAATGATAAAGAAAAAGATAACAATAAAGTGAACAATCTAGATAATACTTTGAAGGAGTATGCTGATGACCTTGAGGAAAGGGAAGTTGAGAGTAAAAAAGCTGTCAATACTGCTGACAAGGAAATTATCACTAAAAATTTGGGGTGTAAGGAAGAGGAAACCCAAGTCTATAATGATATTGTTGACTTAGATAAGGAAGACCACAATGATAATGAAGATTGCGAGACTAATTATACTCCTCCTGAGAGTCCTAAGAGAGAGAATGATGAGATGGGAGAGAAAATGAAGAATCAGAGAAGCATAGAGGAAGATCTATGGGACCAAAATTTCAAGGTCAAAAGAGTCACTAATATCAGTGTGTTGCAAGCCACAAGAAACAAAGTCATGAATAGATATAATATTGATAAGTGGGTTCATGATGATATCTAGGACATGCACACTAGGCTTAAAGATTTGGAGGCTAGGAATGCTCTGTTGGAGGAGATCATCAAAAAAATGTGAAATGATGCTGAGATGCAATAGAAAGGAAAGAATTTTCTTGAAGAGGTAACTGATAATTCTACTATGCTAGAAAAATAATTTCTAATGCTATTGACAACACAATAAAACCGATCACAGAGAAAGTGAACAACAGTGACATCATGATGAAGAAGCTGGTCACCATGACTAATGTGGGTATGAAAACAATAGTTGACAATCTCAAAGCCTTGTATGCCTTGCTAGAAGGGAATAATACTGACAAAGATAATGATGAAGAAGATGGAAAACAAGATATCCAACTGTCAGGCCCTGGCTCCAAAACTAGATCGAGCACTTGAACAAAATCTGCAGCCCAAGCTATAGGCATCACCAATATGAGAGATTTGATTTAGAATATTCAGAACCAGATGGTGGAGTCTGAAGAGTTTGTCAAAATGATGGACTAAGACTACTATTGGGAGGTTTTTTGGGCCTATTTCGCTGGTTATCTCTTTGTTTAGGGTGTTGCTTTTTTTGGATATGTTTTTCAGTTTGTAATCTGGGGTAATGCCCTTTTTGGTTTCTGTCAGTTGTTGTGATAGTTTGTTATCTTTTAGTTCTATATATTCTATATTTTTGTATCTTTTTAAAAGGGTTTTAGGGCCCCTTCAAAACCTGCAGTTAGCACAATAAAAAACATATATGCAACTGGTGATGAAAGATGAACCTGCTTAACAGAATGATCAAAGACAAGAGGAACAAGCAAAGTATGATACACCTGTTCGGAATGAAGCTGAGAAAAAAAGATATGAGCCTACCTTACCAAGGTATGTTAAGTTAAATCACTCTTTTGAGAAAATAATTGGAGATAAGAATGATGAAGTATTAACTAGAAGGAAAGATAGAGAGAGCACTTGCTTACTTTCTAAGGTTGAGCCTAAAACTGCTAAGGATGCATTGAAAGATGATGATTGGTTGAATGCAATGAGAGAATAGATAGAGAAGAATGAAACTTGGAATATAGTACCTTGAACAGTAGATAAGAATGTGATTGGAAGTAAATGGGTATTTAGAAATAAAATGGATGAAACAGGAGAAGAGGTGAGAAACAAGGCAAGACTTCTTTGCAAAGGATATGCACAAGAGGAAGGATTGGATTATGGTGAGACCTTTGCAACTATTGCTATATTAGAAGGAGTAATGATACCACTTGATTATGCATCTTAAAAGAGATTCAAGGTTCATCAAATGGATGTGAAATCTGCTTGTCTGAATGGTATACTAAAAGAGGAAGTTTATATTGAACAACTTGACGGTTTTGAGAAGAATGATGGACAAGATTTGGTTTGCAAACTAAAGAAGGAACTGTATGGAATGAAAAAATCACCTAGAGAATGGTATGACAGATTTCCCTCATATCTTATAAATATTAGATTTGTTAGAACAAGTGAGTACAATAATGTTTATATTAAGGTTGATGAAGAAAATAAGTTACTGCTTGTTGAAATCTTTGTTGATGATGTAATATTTGGAGGTAATGATGACCTAAGTAGAGAATTCCCTGAACAAATGAGAAAGGAATTTGAAATCTCAATGATAGGTGAGATAAAATACTTCATTTTCTTGCAAGTTTCAAAGCTTGATAATGGTATCTACGTCAGTCAATCTAAATACATCAAAAAGATATTGAAGACCTTTGGACTTGAGGAATCAAAACCTGTTGGAACCCCATTATTAATTCCCATGATGTAGATACCATTAGTGAGATCAAATACTTCATGCTAGTATTTTCATGTTGGAACCCCATGTTGAAACCTGGTGGAACCTGTAGTGAGATCAAATAATTCATTTTCTTGCAAGTTTCACAACTTGATAATGGTATCTACATTTTTCAGTCTAAATACATCAAAGAGATATTGAAGACCTTTGGACTTGAGGAATCAAAACCTGTTGGAACCCCAATGGTTACAGGTTGCAAACTGTCTAAGGATGATGAATTTGATGAAGTTGACCAAACTATGTACTGATCTATGATTGGAAAGCTACAATATGTTGTGCATAGTAGATCAGATATTGCACAATCAGTTGGTTTGGTTGCAAGATTTTCAACAGATCCTAAGGATACACACTTGATTGCAGTAAAGAGGATATTCAGATATTTAAGGGAAAAACCAGATTATGGGCTTTGGTATGGTTACAAAGGAGATTTTTCACTAAGTGTTTATACTGATGTTGATTGGGTTGGAAATGTGGATGATAGGAAAAATACAAGTGGTCGAGCATTCTTCTTGGGTGAAATAGTTGTTGCTTAGACAAGTAAGAAACAAAACTGTATTTCACAATCTATTGTTGCAGCTGAATATATTGTTGCTACCATCAATTGCACTCAGGTGGTATGGATTAAGCAACTACTTGAAGGTATACAAGAAAAGGCGATTGAACCTTTTGTTATTCAATATGATAATACTAGTGCTATAAGCATTTCTAAGAACTCAGTGAGTCACTCTAAGACTAAACATATTGTTATCAAGTATTATTTTCTTAGAGAACAAGTTAAAGAGAAAGAGGTAAGGTTGGAATACATTCCGAATGGGGAAATTTTTTTTGATATCTTTACCAAGCCTCTACCTAAGGATAGGTTTGAATACTTGAGAAGTAAGTTAGGGGTCACTCTCCTATCTGCACTAAAATGAGAAGATGTTGTAATACATAAGTCCTGGAACTTTATTGTTGTATCTTAACTTGGATTGATGTATTAGTGACAACTCCTGGAGTAGTAGTTAAGTTGTAAGATGATGTTGAACTGGAAATCAGAGAGGAGATGTTGTTTGGAAACTTTGGCATTATTTTCAAAGGGGGCAAATGTGCTATCAACTCATTGGTTCAGGTATTTGGTACATGTAGTGAGATGAATGAAGTTTATATCTTAGTGGGAGATACTATAGAGATTGGAATCTAAAAGGATAATGATTGAAAGATGAGAGGTTGAAGATGGAGTTTAACCTAAAGACTATGGATGTGATCAGTTGGTTAGTCACATTTCTTTGGGACACACAAGTAGAGAGACAAAGAGGTGTGTGTTGATTTGTTGTATTTCCATCAATGCCAAAGGGGGTATTGTTGACATAACTGATGCAGAGAAATGAAGTGAAGGAAGTGGTTGATCATATGTGTAAGGTAAAGTGGTTTAGAGCATGATTTTATGATGAGACATGACATGTATGGTTGAGCAATGATCATTTATGGTATTTCCATTGATGTCAACTATTAACTGTATGAGTTGCTGATGATGATCATGGAATACATCATGCTAATGACAATATGTTAAGGTGATGCTCTACAGATGTGTTTGGAAACATTTTTGCATACTACATGTAAAATATTAACTTGTTGTGATGACCGGTGAGATAGATTTAGCGAAGTGAACCAGAGACAGTGAAATTGTTTAGACAACAGTTAACAGGAATAAGATGATTCTATCACTATGGTGATGTGTTTGATTGTTTTTGTGTTTTTTTTTATGGACGTTATCTGAATCTTTTAGATGCTAATCCTACAACTATGATTCATTTGGAGAAAAGATATGAGATACTTCAAAGGATAAACAATGACATTTGGAGAGTGTTAAGTTTCTAAATGGCTAACGGTTTGATTGGTATCAGTGATTTCAATTGTTGTTATAGTTAAATGTTATTGGTCATAATTCATTGGAGAATATGCATGGACAACTGGATTTTTTTTAATGGTTACATTATTGAAATGAATGTGTAAAGGTGATTTGAGCAAGCTGATTGGTCAAGAAGCAAAATACTTGATTAAATCCAAAAATGGAAAGGCACAATTAATAAATTTCAAATTGGACATAGAGATATGGGATATGAAGCCAAGTGTATGGTCAGATTGAAAATGTATTATGTTTTAGGGATTTCTATGGTGGTGGAAACCTAAGAGAGAAGGAAAGAAATATAAACTAAAATGAAGAAGGTGAATGTGTTGCTTGATCTCGTGTCAGTGAAGAAGGAAGAAGAGATAAAGGGTGCAGTCCAGCCAAGTGTTAGAGGAGAATGTGAAGAATGTTGTTTGAGATATAGAGGATCTGATCAAGAAAAGGTGGTTTCTATTTCACATATCATTCTTACATGTTTCTTGATAGCTACAACAGAGTGCTAGAAATCCTCAAGTGAGGTAGATCCTGACAGATCTTTATTGTATTGAAATCCTGTATGGTGGCACTATAATAAGTGTTCCAAGTCCTCTCACAAGGCTACCTCTCACAAGGTAGAAGATTTTTATGAGTCTTAGGTAAATCCTCTCACAAGGTTACATTTTTTCACGTATATGTAAATGCCTTTAACAGGGTAAAGCCTTTCACTGGGCGTACTTCAGAAGAGTAAAAATTTGTGGGCACTATCCCAACCATGGTTTTTTCCCTAATTTGGGTTTCCGTGATACCAAAAATATTGTGTCTTTATGTTGGATGTTTTGTGTTTTCACATTTGAATTTGATCGGTGAGTTGCTACTTTGGTAGATAAGTGAAAAGTGTTTAAATTTTTTTTTTAAAGCAAAAGTGGGCTATCCACTGAATATATTAATAATAATTTAAACTGGTTCAAGAGCTCATCCGGGAAAGAGCCAACAAGAAAACCTAGAATCCTTGCTCAATGCAAAGTGTCAGATTATTATGACCATTACAAAATATTTGAATAATAAAATATTTGATTATGTACATTTGGAGATAATACACATAGTATATCATGCAGTGCTTGCGTTGTGAACAATACAAAATTTTGATTGACTCAAACCCATTATAACATCGATAGTACAATATCACAAAATTTTAGTAAAATCAGGCTTAAAAAACATCTATATTATTCTTCCATCACTTCATCTACTCCAGAGAGTTGCTCTAGATGGGGTTTTTGTGTCCATTCCATGGACTTTGTATTTGAAGCTTCTTGAACTGTGGTTTTCTCCCACCCACTCTCAGCCTTATGCTTCATTGATGACGTTGTCTCAAGTTGTCATGTCCTATCTG
>JAGRRI010042106.1:0-10493 GCA_018584345.1 Thuja plicata
CAATCACCAATTGATAATCAATCAAAGAAAATTCATAACCTCTTAGATGTCCCTAGTGTGAAGCATCATGGGAACATAAAAGAGTCATATAATCAAACCAAGATCAGACTATGTGTTTAAGTAGTATTGAAAAATATTGTAGATTCATTTTTCAAGCGCAATAGAGATTCATCAATCAGAATTCAGAATTAAGCAATATGTTTTTCATGTCTGAGTGTATGAGATTAACTTTGTCAGCAATTGCAATCCAATATAGTGTTTAGGAACACTAGTTGATTAAAGTTCTAAGAAACACTAGTACATTTTTTATTAAAGTGTTGAGAAACACTAGGTCATTGGAAATGTTTGATTAAAGTGTTAAGAAACGCTAGATCGTTTAAAGTTCATGATTAAAGTGTTGAGAAACACTAGGTTGTTGAAAGTATTTGATTAAAGTGTTGATAAATGTGGTGTGTTATTTTGTGTACATATTGTCTGCAATAGAACACTTCAATAAGTCATTATATTAGTGAAAAAAAGAGTTAGCAAGTATATCAATCACTAAAATCAACCTATTGCTTCCTATCTAAGAAGACTATGAAGAATGCTATAATTGGCCTCAAATTATGCCTTAATCAGTGACATATACAACTTAGAATGGAAGATTTGAATGCTTTTAATCTAAATTCTCAAGAAATGTTCATTTTAAAGCTCCAAATTGAAAGATCATAACAATGCAATGAAAGAATGAGCTAAAATGCATTTAAGATTTCTAAGAATATTTGCGACATAAGTTTGCAATTAACAATTAACAATTAGGGGCCCATTGAGCTTAAAATTCATTCTATTTATAGAATAATTTTGTGAATGAGAGGTTAGGATTGAAAGTGGAAGAGAGGTGGAGATTGAATCTCTGGTTATCCATGTGAGGTGATCCAAGTGATTTAAGTCCCATTGGTTAGGGATTTGAATTTCCCTTTTGCAAATGGAGTTGTAATTGGGATTATTTAATTCCTTTTAATTAATTACTTTAGCCATGTTTTTGAGCTATTTTTTATTGATTTGATTTAATTGGCTAAGGAAATTAATGTAATTTAGTGATTAAATCACTTAGGAGATTAAATTTGATTTAAATGAATTATTCCAATAAATTGAAGATTTTTCTTGACATAATTAGGGGTATGATCACACTTAGGGAAAATAGGGTCTATGGTCTGAGAAGACCAAATTAGGGTGGTTACGTTTGCCCCTCTTTGAATTGATGTCCAAGAAGCGCATTGATTCAAAGCAAGTTTTGATGTTGACTTCACAAATTTTGAAAATTTCACAAATGATTGAACGAAATGTCTGATGAGATTGGTTTTTCACTTGATTGAACTAAGACTGATAGAATTGACTTTGAACTTGTTCGAACAAAGGTCAATAAGAAAAGATCTTAAAGATACCAATTCTGAACTTGGTTGTCGTCCGATAATTGATAATACCGACTCTGAACTTGATCGAATGAAGGTCAGTACAAAGCTGATAGGAGATTAATAAGAATCTAAGAAAAAGTATACATAAGATATCCATCTTGTGAGAACTGAAGCCTTCAATCCAATAGTTCTGACTTAGTCAAGGAACTGTCGTGCCTTTAGTCATTTGATGACGAAGTTGTTTTAATGTTATTTTAAGAAAGAATTTGATTGATTTAAGTGTGATCATGCCCCCTTGGGAATGAAATTGAAGGAAAAAGAATAAATCCCTTTGTATAAAGAAATATCACTTGAACTGATCGATTGAATCAAGAAAGAATCAACTTAGAAGAAATAGAGAAATGAAGGTGTTTTAAGAGAAAAAACAATTTTACCAAGTTAATCATGTTAAAATGTGAGTTTTAAGTCTGATAAAATTATGTTGGACCAAGATTTTGATGAATAATGTGAAGTTTGATGATATATAACCTGTAAAACTGATTGCATAAAGCCTGCAAATCATTTTCGAAACATATGGAGCAATTCAGCATTTTTGGGAACTTGTCATAAATTTTTTTACTGTGCTGTGTAAAAAATCATTTGTGCATTTGATTTCATTCCCAATTGACTATAAAGAGAGAAAATTTGATTTTTAGTAGTCTGGGAGGAGTTTCGGAGCTCCTAAATAGATCAAAAAGTCAAATATATATCTCAAAATTCACTTTTTACCCATTAATTTTCACTTTTATCCTTGGTAATTCTGAGAGCTCTGCAGAGAAGATGGTGGTCCCCATGGAGAAGCATAAATTCAAGCTCGCTCAAGGACATCAGCATCCAACTGACTACCCACTACCGATAAATACTTGAAAACCTACATGTTCAAATTTTTAGATTCCAGTTTTAAGCATTTTTGTAGTAGTTATATCCATTTTAATTCTGAATCATTTCAAGAATTTAGGATCGTGTCTAGTTAATCTCACATCGCATCCTATTTTTCACAAAATTCTTGTGCTGTATCCTATTTATTCTGGATTGTACCCCATTTTTACAATTTCATCACATTTGGTTTGTGAAGATAGGAATTTAAAGGTTGTCGCGTCCTATTAAAATAGGCTCACACGTCGCATCCTGCGTCGCATCCTGTTTAAACAGGATCGGTTCCCGAATGCCCCATCGCATCAAAGAAATATCAAATCACACCCTGTAGGAACAAATGCATTTTTGGTTTTAGACTTGGTTTTGTTCCAATTTTGACAGTTTTTATCTATCTGATGATCAGAAACACTTAGCTGATTACTTTTTTTCTTTGTTTCCTTAGTTAGAGTGTTGATCTGAACTTGTAATTGCTATCTTTTTAAATAGGTTCCTTTTGGGGTTGTATCATTCTGAGGACCATACCCTAGTTGTGTCCTTGCTTTGTCTAGATCTTTGACCAGTGATGAGATAGAGCTAGTCACTCAAGTAGGATTACTGTCACTGAGAGATTTACCTGACAAGGGTAAATCGGGGGTTGTTGACTGCTCTGGCCGAGAGATGGCACTCGGAGCACAAAACCTTCCATCTCCCAACTGATGAGATGACCGTCACACCCAAGGATGTGTGGCACATTCTTTGAGTTCCTGTTATGAGATGAGAGGTGTAGTTTGAGTTGACTTTTGTTATAGTTATTCCAACCACTTGGTGGTTATTTGGAGATGTTCTATAGCTCATTGATACCTCACTTGGGATTACATGTGTGATCATTATAATCATCTTCCTGTGTATTTGGACAAATTTATTTGAGGCATTCTAATGCTTGATAGAGGACAACATGAATTTATGGTTCACTAAGTTGACATGTTGGAGAAGATGGTAGTATCTTTTCAGATATTTCCATGGGGTAGCTATATATTTTCCCATATTTATAAAGAGCAACATGAGATAGTATATCAGTATTCATGCAGTATGACTGTTGGTATCATTTTATTACAGATCTAGGCCTAGGAGTGTATCTATTTTACTTGAGTGATAGTTGATAGACAACACTTAGATCAACAGCCGTATGTGTATATGTACTCAAGTTGGATTCAGTAGCCCCATTTGGGAAAGGTAGAGTATTGGTGCTGACTTTTTCATTATATAAAAGTAGTTGTGTGGTGACCATACCTTGACTGCGAGGAGTGGGTCTCAGACAGGTGAAATATCCCTTATTTTTTTAGAGTAGGTTTTTGATCGGATGGACCAGATACATAGTAGATCATTTCTTGGTTACAGGAGTATTGAGGAAGTATGGGTGCATGCAAGGTAGGTGCCAAGATTTCTCAGAATATGCATGGATCCGTGACAAGGAGAAATTATGGGGTACTCAATTGGTATATGAGACTACGTAGCATGATATCATAGATATGGTTGCAGTTGGTCGGGACCTCCTTGCAGATGTTGCAGATGTAGGATGTTCAGATGGATATCTTGCTCAGATGTTATAGCATCCATTATCGCATTTTATAGCTCCTGATGAGGCAATTCTTTGGATCAAGGACCCTTTAGACTATGATCCTACTGATGATTGACCTATTAGAGGTAGAGGGGGAGCACATAGGGAGAGGAGAGATGGGGGGAGGGATGGTGGGAGAGATTGTGGGAAGTGATATGGGAGGTTCCCTCCTCTGGACAGAGGACAGGGTCAAGATGATGGAGATGATGGGGGCGATGATAGGGTGGGGGTGTAGTGGGAGGTGGAAAGGGTGCTAGTGGAAAATAGAATCATCTCATATTTTTTTCTCCCTAGAGAGATCTAGGTCTACTGTTGACTAGAGAGCATCATAGATAGCAATAGCGATAGTAGGACACTTAGTAGGATAGGCCACAGGATAGGCCTATAGGACAAGACACAGGCAGAGGCTCCATTAGGGATGGTGATTCCTTATCACACTGTGATCGTGAGCGTGAGAAGCTTAGAGATAAGATCACAAAATTGGAGGCCTTTCTTACATATAAGGATGCACAACTTGAGTGCCTTAGAGAAGAGATAGATAGATAGGGTGATATGCTTAGAGTAGAGAAAAATACTCAGGTTTGAGTTGCCACAGACCAGGGACATAGAGTAGCTTATTACTTTGGTTTATATCATGCTATGGTTCCAAAGGGTCAAAGAGAACCTTCATTTTCATGGATTACTCAGTAGTCTAAGGCGGAAATGCCTCCACCAGCTCCATTTGTACCACCTCCTCCTCCACATCAAGGAGAGGGTGGCAGTCAGACCTGATTCTGCATTTTGTTATATTTGAGAAATATTGTATATTGTGATCCTTCTGAGATCATTCTTTGTATTTGACTAGTATACATGTATATCTGATTAACATTGATATTCTAATACTCTTTTGTAGACAGTTTCCACATTTTGGATTTGTTCCATATCTGATATATCTGAGATAGTTGTTCCTGATCTTGATATGTTCATGGGTTCTCTTGCTTTGATAGATGTTTAGATTGATGCACATTTGATTATGATCTTGGTCTCTTGATGATTATGACAAGGTAGGTTTTCAGGTACTTACCAGTGGTTGGTAGTCAGTTGGGTGCTAATGTCATCAGGCAAGCTCAAATTGATGCTTCTCCATGGGGACCACCATCTTCTCTACAGAGCTCTCAGAATTACCAAGGATGAAAGTGAAAATGAATGCGTAAAAAGTGAATTTTAGGATATATATTTGACTCTTTGAGCTATTTAGGAGCTCCATACCTCCTCCCAGACAATTGAAACTCAATTTGTTCTCTTTCTAATCAATCAGGAATGAAATCTAACATGTAGACTATATTTTACACAACACAGTAAAAATTTTATGACAGTCACCAAAAATGCAGAATTGCTCCATATGTTCCAAAAATTATTCACAGGCTTTACACAATTAGTTTTCCAAGTTCTATATTATCAAATTGCACATTATTCATCAAAATATTGGTCTGACATCATTTTATCAGACTCAAAACTCACATTTTAAAAGTGATTAACTTGGTAAAATTATGTTTTCTCTGAACACACCTTCATTTCTTCACTTCTTCTAAGTTGAATCTTTCTCGATTCAATTGATCAATTCAAGTGATATATCATTCTACAGAGGGATTTATTATTTTTCATTTGATTTCATTCCTGAGGGGGCATGATCACACTTAAATCAAGTAAATTCTTTCTCAAAACAACATTAAAACAACTTCATCATCAAAAGACTAAAGGCATGACATTTCCTTGACTAAGTCGGGACTGTTGGATGAAAGGCTTCAGTTCTCACAAGCTGGATATCTTATGTCTACATTTTCTTAGATTCTTATTAAGCTCCTATCAGCTTTGTACTGACCTTCATTTGATCAAGTTTGGAGTTGGTATTATCAATTCTCAAACGAAAACCAAGTTCATATTTTTAAGATCTTTGTTTATTGAACTTTGTTCAATCAAGTTCAAAGTCAATTCTATTAGTATTAGTTCAATCAAGTGCGATACTAATCTCATCAGACATTTTGTTCAATCAAGTGTGAAATTCTTAAACTTTCTAAAGTCAACATCAAAACTTTCTTTGAATTAATGCACTACTCGCACATCAATTCAAAGAGGGGCAAATGTAACCACCCTAATTGGTCTTCTCTTACCATAGACCCTATTTTCCCTAAGTGTGATTATACCCCTAATTATGTCAAGACAATTCTTCAATTTGTTGGCATAATTCATTTAAATCAAATTTAATCTCCTAAGGGATTTAAACACTAAATTACATTAATTTCATTAGACAATTAAATCAAATCAATTCAATTCAATCAAAAACATGGATAAAGTAATTAATTCAATCTCCACCTCTCTTCCACTTTCAATCCTAACCTCTCATTCACCAAATTATTCTATAAATAGAATGAATTTTAAGCTCAATGGGCCCCTAATTCTTAATTGTTAATTGTAAACTTATGCTGCAAATATTCTTAGAAATATTAAATGCATTTTAGCTCATTCTTTTATAGCATTGAAAGATTCTTTTAATTTGGAGCTTTAAAATGAACATTTCTTGAGGATTTAGATAAAAGCATTAAAATCTTCCATTATAAGTTTTATTTGTCACTGATTAATTCATAATCTGAGGGCCATTATAGAATTCTTCACACTCTTCTTAGATAGGAAGGAATAGGTTGATTTTAGTGATTGATATGTTTGCTAACTCTTGTTTGTCACTAATATAATGACTTATTGAAGTGTTGTGTTGCAGACAACAGGTACACAAAATAACACACCACAATAGGTAGTCTTGTGGTTTCTTATTCTGGAAATCTGGGTAGCTTTACTAACAACTAGGATGAAGGTATGGCCTTCTTATGAGGACTTAAATTTTCTCATTTCATTTGTTTAATAATTCTAGAAATTGAAGGGGACTCTAAATTATTGAATCCACTAGAGGAACCATGAGGGTGAGTTGAAGAGTGGACTAAATCCTCAAAGACATAATACCGCTTCTACGAGGGTTGGACAAATTTAGCCTATAACACATCTACTATAGATTCTATTGCAGTGATGGGGTTAGAAAAGAAATCCCTTTGTTGTTGGAGAATGTGCTCTTCCTTAACAGAAACTATATAATCCCTTATAGGGAAGGAATAAACTTAAATAGATACTAATGCAAGCTATTAAAATTATCTTTTGGACCCTTTTTGGGGAACTTGGGAAATAATATGTAAGGTGGTTTATAATTCAAATTTTAATCTCTATAAGAGTGAGCTCTATGTTTGATGCCCCTACAAGAAGTCAAGTAGATTGTAATTTACTCTTCCATGTCATCTCATGCTTAATTATGAGGATTTTTGGTGGTAATTACAAGGCATGAGTATTAAAAAATATGGGAATTTTGAAGCTCATCATAATTATTCAAAAGTGGCCCTAATAGATCTCTCTAGAATTTATTTTTGGCGCTTAATTATTTTTAGCCACATTTTGTTTGGAAGAAAGGACCACTTGCACAAAACTACTATCATTATTGTGTTGGCATCAGACGAATGCAATTATTACAATTATTACATGCCTTATAGGAATTTTATTTAGTTTATCTCATCTATTGGTTTTTCTAAACACATGAAGCAACCCTAGCTCTTCAATTCACAATCTCATTCTATCTTTTGTGCATCTACAACTGATATTTTGGCAGATTCAAGTATAGGAGGGGATCAGGTCTGTGTGGAGCCTGATAAAATTGATGATGTTTTTAAGATTAATCCTACTCTGTAGAATATGTGCAAGGAGTGGGCAATTTCTTCATTTATGGAGTTTATGACTAGTTACAACAAAAGCCTTTCTCACTAGTTTGATTCATCTTAGGTCAAACTGGGGGCTACTATGGGTGACATTTAATTTGAAATAAACAAAGATGTTGTTGTGCAAGCTACGTTCCTTCCTATTAATTTTTTAAATGGAAGAAGACAAGCCATCTTGCTGATGAGACCAGCCTTAACTGGTTCTTTCATACGATTGAACAACCAGTGAAACTCCATGGTGGTTTTGATACAGAGGATTTGTCACCTCTATGGGAACAAGTGTGTATTGTGATAATGAAATATTTCACTTTGGAGGGAATATTTGGGATCTACTATTATTACCACATCATCTTCCTTAATCACTTTCATAACCATGATTTGATTACTTTCCCCTTATTTGTCTTTCACTCTTTGTATTATATTATGAAATATGTTCATGAATTTAAGTAGGGAATAAATTATACAATTTTATACCAAGGTCTTATGCTGAAGCTCTATAATTTTCACATTTCCTTCTATCCTTGTTCCATTTCTATTCAAGAGGCCCCACCTTCCCCATCCCAACCTCCAACTAGCTTTATGGATACTCGGGAACCAGTAAGAAAAAAGTGCATCAAAAAACCCAAAGCCCCTCATAATTCTCCTGATAAACCCCCAAAATTTTAGTCCCCTATGAAGCCCCTCAAAAAAAGAGAAAAGACCCATCTACCCAACTGAAAACTAAGGGTGCTAAAAAGGCCAAGTTTAATATCCAGCAAATTGACTTGAATATGGAAATTACCGAGAATACTGGCACTGCCTGTCGCTCTACACATAATTTTGTTAAACCCCAAGGGAAGAGTAAAAATGTTAAAGAGGAGTCCTTGGAGGAGGAGAATTCTAGTGAGTCAAAGTGCCAGGAGAAAAAAAAATTCTGGAAAGGAAACCCAACATAACAACAGTAGCCCATCCCATGTTTCGCAGAGAGTTAAGGTTGAATATTTGGACCTCACCCTGTAAATTGAGGTAGGTAGTAAGGTTAAATTCTCATTTGATGTCACCTCCCTAGTTGGAATTACTCTTGATAGTGACAAACTATGGGTGGTGAGTGTGGTAATTGTGGGGATATGTGAGTGAAAATTGGTAAAATAAAAAATGACATCAATAGTCTGGACAACAGGTTCCTAGAGTTGTCGAAATTCACCCTCAAGGTGATGCATTCGTAGACCATGACCATTTATTTATTATGGGAGGAAAAGACTAGAGAGAATGACTAGGAGGATGGTGACTTGAAGGATCTCTTTAAATTCCAAACTAAGGACTGGCCTTGGATGATGTTGTTGATGTCTAGCGTGCTAAAAGAAATCTTAGTCTCTTTGTCCATGTTAAGTTTTGGTTTTTTCATTGTTAGTGGTTGCATGGTAGCCATATTCTTCTTTGGTTGTCTTCTACATGATATATTTTAGTATTCGAGAACTTTTTTGGGTTAGCCCTGCATTGCAGATAAGCAAGAAATTATATAACTACTTTATTATGGTTAAATTGTTTATGGTGTGTGTTTTTAGTTTACTTATTATTATTATGGTTGTGTGCATGGAAAATATGAAGGTGTTAGTTATGGAGTATCTTTTTGCTGCTAACAACTAGTTTTTGTTTTTGATATTAAGTAGCTAATTTTTTTGACGGTTCTCTTCTTATTCTTGTCTGTTTACGAACAATATTATATATGGTTATGATCGCCCCCTAGGTTTTGTAACCAAGGGTCAACCCCCTCATTTTTGGGTGCTTTAAATATCAAAAACATCCTTGTGGCCTTGGCAATGATCTCCTTGTTGATTTTGAAGGAAATGTGTCCAATTGAAACAATCATGTTATCCCAGGAGCTAGCAAACTAGGTGGCTAGGCCTTCATCAAACCCATTAATGGATTCGATAAAATTTTAAACCCCACCTTCCTTGTAGATATATCAAATTGTGGGGTCATTCTTGAATGCATCTAGTTTCCCTGACTCAATGTGATTGTGGTCTCCCCCCATAATAGTAACAAAATATACAGGGCAATCAAATCTGAAATGAAAATTTTAAGACTTGATACAACAAGGGGAATTTTTCATTAACACAAAGCATTTTAATGATAGTGAATATTCTTGTTTATTCGGTTGGGTGAAATTATTCATCCATCCTTCCAAAAAAATAGATTCATGTGAACTACACTTTCTTACAAGTATGAGTCTTGTCAATACAACATATAAATGATACTTTTCATTACACAATAGGTAATGATAAATAAAAATGTTGCCACTTGTGCTAATTGTGGGAAGCCATAGATCATAATATTGAGGTACACCTTGAGATCAATGTAATCAATATCATTATGCGGGGGCCACCCTAGTGAGAAACTATAGGGTAAAAGCACAAAGTTGTGTCACGTTTCAGGACCACTTATCAGCACAGCTAAATTTGAGTATTTCTAAATAAAAATTAATTTTCATCAAACATATGGTCTAGCTAGATTTATTCCAGCTAAGCTAGATAAGTGGTTAAACTTTTCTAATTGGAAATGTCTATTAAATGCATGTTTTATACCAATTACCAAAGAAATGAAATTATTTCATAAAATCGATGTTTCAATAACCCTTACTCTTTTTAATGATATTTTAAAAAAATATAAAAATTACCCTTTTGTAGAGCTCAGAGTCAAGATTATTGTCATATAAAGTTTATAATATTTTGATTAGATCTAATATATTATAATTTCAAAATACAAGTAGGTATTTTAACATTCAAGAAGATGTTGCTTCAAATAAATAAAAAAATA
>JAGRRI010042123.1:0-12321 GCA_018584345.1 Thuja plicata
AATCTAGGAGCTGCTCCAAACTGGCTCCAAACTGCTTGTAAAGCCAAAATCCAGTCACTGAATGCACTGAATGAGTCCCTATCCATCTCCGCTAGCCTACGAGACTCCAATGATAGGCCAACTCCTCAGTCTCTGATGTCCACTCTAGAAAGGGGACATGACATTTGACTTACTATAAATAGTAAGTCCCAAACTGGAAGCTCTGTCAATGTCACCACAGCTCCATACTGCTAGCAAACTGTCCAGGTCTCCTGCTAAAGATAGAAACCCTAACTTACCCAAAATAGACACTTACTATAAATAATAAGTGTGTCGATCTGACTCAAACGAAGAGCAATCTTGAACATCCCTGATCATTGGAGTGGGAAATAGTCTCTGGCTCTACCAACTAGACCCTTTGAACAACTCCATTAGCCTATGAGGGTCAGGAAATAGGCTAATCCTCTAAAAGTTGACACTCACGAAAATGGAGACATTACATTTACATATATACATATATTTGAATATGTTTACGTATATGCTATATATATAACCAAACAGATATGAATGAAGAGTTACCATGGTTGTTCCTTTAAATCACTAGGAAAAGATCCAATGCACTTAGAATAATTAAGGGTCAGTAATTCTTAATTAAACACAAGATGAGAAAGGACAACTAACTCGACAAAACCAAGGCAACAACTTGACCCAAGACCTGTTGACCAGATATTCAGCTATGGTTCCTTCTCGGATGGAATTTCTGATCTTCATCACACGCCCACTTGTCTCACTTGGATGATACTCTTTCCCCGCTCGGGGGATTGATCTCCTGCATCGGCTGATAAGGAAGGATTAGTCATCTTCATCATCATAATCGTGTAAGCAATAAATCATTTATAGCATTGTAAAACATTATCCTTTTATGAATAAAAAATCCCATGTGAATATTATTGACTAAACATTCCACATAAATGAAAACATGATCATATCGATCATAACTCCTTAATTAAATAAATGAATCCACTTAATTAACATCTTACTTCACATGAAATAATTATTACAGTTATTAAAAAGGTCCTCAAGGAAGGGATTTAACAACCACAAGAGGTGTTACAATGCTAGGGATAGTAGGTGTAACACTCCAACGGCCACCTTCGGTCTGCAGATTCTCGAGATGAGTTTGCCATGCAGACGTCTCTATGACGCGCATGTCTCCTGAATCAAACAACATGGTAGACAATTTGGACAAAAGGAGATGACTAGGCAAGCTGGGTGAAGCGGAGGCTCAGGTGGAGATTCGATTTCAGCCAAAGTGAAGGCACTATGCGATGAAGAATTACATGGTGTGCAATTTACCACGTTACATTTTGCCCCCACTTTAGCACACATGTCATTAGCAAAATGCTAGCTAAAGTAGAGAGAGGAGTTAGAGAGATTATACTTAGATACAATGGGAAAGTAAAATCTTCTATCTGTGTGGAGTTGCCCCCAAGCAAAAGACCTGAACGTTCGTGAGATTGTGCTAATCGACATCATAACATGTTAATTGTAGACAAACATGCTAGATATAAAATTTAAAATTTGATAAAAAGATCAAAAACTTGATTGTGATTGGATACAGATCACCAGATAGTGATCACTAAGATTGCGTTGGCATGGATAGCAAATTGTGTTGTGCTAGCCATACAATAGAGTGAAAGATTGGGATAGTGTTTTGGTCCCCACAAAGGTAGATTAAATGAGAGTGGTTTTGTCCCGCAAAGGCAAATAAAATGAGATAGTGGATTGGTCCTCACGAAGGCAACAAATAAAACAAGATAGTGTATTAGCCCCCGCAAACACGAGATAAAATAGATAGTGCATTGGCCCCCACAAAGGCAACGTATATAAAAGTTAATTTGTTTTATTAAAAAAAATAGATGTAGAGATATAATACCCCCCCAAAATGGAACATATTACACAGAGGGGAATGTGATTCATTCTAAGGAAACAAGAGATGTTGCGGTCATGTCAACATAGCGAGATGTTTCCATGGAATGCCACCCTACAACAGGTGACACATTATATCCACAACATTGAAACATGCATAGATTTAGGGGGATCTAATTATTCGGCGACAAAAGAACTCAAAGCATTGAAAAATTAGTAGTGTATTGCTACATATGAGCTACTCATCATGGTCTTAAAGTTTTTTGATCTAAAGAAGATCACATGAAGACGGATAAATTAAAAATTCAGGTCAACATGGAAGAAGGCGTAAATAACCTAAACACTTTGCATCGTCCCCGAATGTCGAAAGCCAAGATGCAACAAATAGAAGAAATGGATACTAAATAGAGGAAGTGTATGATAGATGACCTGTTGTTTCCAAGTACCAATAGAGTAACTTGGGTCCTTCAGGAAGGCACAACATTTAAAGACAAGCACATGGGAACACAATCAAGCACATTCTAATCTATAGATAAGATGAGGGAACTACCTTGAAAATCCTCCACTAGTAGGTCCTCGTCCTCCTAATCTTGATCATAGGGGGAGGGAGGCCGACCTTGAAGAGGCACAACCAGTAGGGTAGCCTATGCGCCTCGCCAATAGCCAGAGCCAAGGATGATGCTGCTTCGACATTCTCATCTAGAAGCTCTATTGAGGCAAGTGTAAGAAATCAGGTTAAGATTGTTGTCAATGCCAGAATGTCTTCAAGAGAGTCAAACATACATGCCTCGTGGGACGTAGGTGACTCAACTTGAGGTAATGCAAATTGAGCCACATCACCGAGCTTTGTGAAATGGGCGGTGACAAAGTCAGAAGGCAGAGCCTCCTCAACAATAAGCATTGATGTAGACAAAGGATTTCTCAGAATGGATTCCCGATGAGGAAACTTGGGTGCATGGCCCAACTCGAACTTTTTTTTGAATGATGGAAATGATGCTTTCTTTTCCACTATAGCCAATTGGAGGATGTGGGGACAGCTAGGATGAAGATCAACATGTGGTATAGGTTGAAGAGACATGAGTGCATTGGACACCACCTGTGTATGCAACATGTTAATGGGTTGGGAGAATGAAGGGATATAGGGAAGCAAAGTGATAAGTGGGGGTTCTAGGGACAAAGAGATGAAGATCTAGTCCCTTTTAGGGCAAGGCCTATTAGCAACCCTTGGAGCAATGGGATGCAAGATAGAGGATGTAGTAGGTCAAGTTGCGGATACAAAAGGAGTAGAAGTGGACGCGGATTCAACTGTGTAGATATAGGGGCTGATGACTCACTCTCCGCCTTTAAGGTACCTTACGTTCCAAGGCCTTCGCTCGTCGACAACGCTTATGCTCATGCACAAGTTGATTTCGACGTAGGTGTGGGCTAGAATGAGAAGTGTGAGAAGGCTTAGTAGCATCCTGCTCCATGGGGGAGGCCGTCGATGCTGTGACTGGCAAAGAGGAAGGCCCCACCAATGAGGTAGGAGGTGCTACCAAATTGGTAGCTGCACACTCAATCGTGGGTGCCCTTCTTCATTTTGCTCTAGGAGTAGTTGGACAAACAAGGGGTACCCTTGGAGGTTGAAAGATAGGTGCCAAGGGTGACAAGCGAGCACACGACAATTTGTTACTCTTACCATAGATGGCAGTGCGAGGGATGTCTGCAAGGATGGGAAGGTTGAAGGGAGGGCAAGCCTTAGACTTTTGCAGTGTGGGTGCCTTTACCTTGTCTGGACTAAGGGTAGTTGTAGGAACATGAGGCACTGTTGGAGACTGTGTAGTCTTCAGTGGACGAGGAGGTTTTCCTCAAGGAACACACTTTCCTTTGACCCCTGATGCAGAGGGAATGGAAGGCTAAGCATGCTGCAAAGTAGGGGTGGGCTGAGATGCGAGAGTGAAGATGGGAGGGTCATAGGTGCTACAAATTTGAAGGAAAGCTCCCTAGTCTTATAATTATTGTAAGCTTTAAATAATAGATCCTCTTGGGGAAGCTAGGGCCCTATTGAAGTAGGCTAGAAATGATCAAGAAGAAAGCTCCCACAGGATACCAAGGGCTGATATCCAATATCCTAGATGGTATGCACAACACCCTCATGGGAAAACTTTAAACATTTATGCACAACCGAGGGGACTACTCCCATAGAAACTAGCCATGGGATGCGTAGCTTCATGAGGAAGAGATCTGATTCATGAATAACAACAAAAGTTGTAGATACTGCTTTAGGTCCTACAAGGACCGTCAAGGTGGTGAACCTTAGAGGGGGGAGAGATAGTCCATTATGTGTACGGATGGTTGCTTTACACTCATAGTAACTCGCCATATGCAACTCGACGTTCTCCGCAATGACATCCTCCCTGCAAGCAGAAACAACAATATCGCCTCTTACGACATTTCCGTTGAGCTGTGTATGGATGTATATGGGAGAAGGCTCTTTGCAATAAGGTGCATCAAGAGGTGCAAATGATATATCCATATTTTGAGTCCTCTGGTTCAGGGGTGAGATAGGAATGATAGTCACCATGTTCACGAACAAGCTATCACTTGATGTAGGGGGAGAAGATGATGATGCAAAGGTGGAGTTTGATTTTGGTTCATGTCGGGTTCACCAAAATGTGGAGATGGGAATTCGCCACCCTTGCGATTGATGAAACCTCAAGGGACGAATTGGCCCAATGCCACATAACTTCTATTGGCGCTTTGGTGAGTAGGGAGATTAAATTAAATTAAATTAAATTAAAAGGGAATTAAATAACTAGAATGCAAAATTATAGATTCTGAAATAACTTAGTGACTCAAGATGATAAAAATATTTAGACTACAAAAAATGAAAGAACAAATAACTAAGATCGACTAGCAGGCATTGTTAGCTCTTTGTCCAGGACACCTGTGCGAGTCAAGGACTACGACACGGATGCAGGACACTAGCGCCCTGCGTGTGCATCCTGAAGGGGTATGGTATAGAAACCTGTACGGGAAGGGTACAAGGCGAATAGACTAATTAGATAAAACAAAATCTACGCTGTACAAATAACAAAAAATACAATACTAGATAGAAAGCAATTGATCTAACACAAGGGAATGAGAAAAGAGATCTCTCAATCCCTTTGGAGAAACCTCTCGAAGTGCCACTTTGCTCCACTCCTCAAACCTGCACACATGAAGCTAAGTAAAAATGTTGTGGTTGTTTGTTCAAGAGACCTATCGATGTTTGACCCCTGTTTGGGTGTTTTCACCTCCATGGACAACTGAGATAATATGATTGATAAACCGATAAAAGTGATAGAACAGATAATAGATAAATGATCAAGAACTATTGATATGTTTTATCAAATGAAAGCAAGTGAATGCGAGGCATGAGACAACTCCCCTTTGAAGCCAAGAAGCCGAAGATTAGTGTAGTGAAGGTGAGAATAAGTTGGCGCGTGAAAGTGATGGTTGAGCAACACAATGAGATGACCAAAGAGCTGTAAGATCACCAAGAAGCTGATTGAAGTAGTCAAGAAGCTGTGAAAATGATTTGGAAGCAATTCGAATGACCAATGGAGAGGGAAAAGAGGCCAAAAGGAATGTTTTAAGAGTCTAGGATGAATTCCAATGTCGGTGGCTTGCCATAGGAGGCATTACACTGCCAAGGACAGTAGGTGTAGCACTTTAATGACCACCTTTGGTGTGTAGATTCATGAGACGAGTGCGCAACGCGCAGACATCTCCGTGGCACGCATGCGTCCTGAATCAAACAGTCCACATGGTCAGGGATTTGGACAAAAGAAGATGACTAGGCAAGCTGGGTGAAGCAAAAGCTCAGGTGGAGATTTGATTTCGGCCAAAGTGAAGGTGCTATGCGAGGAGGAATTGCATGGGGTGCAATTTATGATGTTACAATGAGCAATATTTTGCTGGGGCATTTTGTGTTCTCTATTTTTAGATCTTACTTTTGATTATCGTTTTGTGAATGCAAAAGATTTAATAAGTGAAAAGTTGTATTGTATTGATTCACCACCCCCAAAGTATAAATGTGTGTTTCTTCAATTGGCATCAAAGTGTGTTTCTTCAATTGGCATCAGAGTGCATTTCTTTGAAAATGGCTAACGCTTGAAGGAAATATCTTAAGAACACACATGGCAAGCCAAGAAGTGTTCATCTCAAACCGAGCTCCATTGTTTGGTAGGAACACCTGTGCATTTTGGAGTGTAAGGATGCACTATTTTGATGGCTCATGGATTTGATATATATGGCAATCACTTGTGAATGGTTATGTGGCACCATCTAAAGAGGGAAAGTGAGAACAATGCTAAAGCTATAAATGCAATTTTGAGTGGTGTAATCGAATTGAAATTTGTCAATGTTATGCATTGCACATCAGCAAAAGAAATGTGGGATAAGCTTCGAAGAATGTATGAGGGAGACAACAAGTGAAAAGGGCAAAGCTCCAAATCCATAGGAAACAATTTGAAAGCTTCAAGATAAAGGATAGAGAGAATGTTGCCACCTTTTTCTTCTGTTTGGATGAAATCGTAAATACTATCTATAGTCTTGGAGGACAAATTGAGGATGAATTTATTGTATTAGAAGTATTAAGATATCTTCTGACGAGATTCAATGCGAAAGTTTCCACCATTGAAGAAATGAAGGATCTTGACACTTTGAAAATGAATGAGTTGCATCCCATCCTCACCACTTACAAAATGAGGATTGAGAAGGAACATCATCAAAACGAGAAGCTGCCTTCAAAACATCAAGAAGGATGAAGAACAAAGAATTCATATCAAGTGAAATTTCAAGTGATGTGTAAGAGGCTAACTTTATAAAGAAACTCAAGAAAGGATCTATCAAGCGCAAAGGTAAGTATACTCTTGTGTTTTAATTGTGGCAATATAGGCCATTTTTTTGCCAAATGTCCACAAGTTGGAAGTGATAGTAGTGAAGAGGAAGAAGATTATAGCAAGGGAAAACGAAAGAAGCTTCACCATAACAAAAAAATGCAGACTTGAGGGAAGCATGAGAAAAAAAGAACTCTTGAAGATATTAGAAGAGCCTATATGTTCAAGAAAGCGATAGTTCATCTGAGGAAAGTGATGAAAGCTTCTCTAAAGGTGATAGAGAATAAATTTTGTTTATGGCCATAGAGACAAAAGAAGGTGCATTAGAAGGAAAAGACAAAGAAATGAAAGAAAAGGAGCTCGAAGGAGAGGAGGCAACCGTAGCAAGTCTTGAGGAAGAACTTGTTGTTGCCATAGATGAAATCAAAAGTCTCATGAAGTGGAATCAAAGCTAAAAACTCAAATACAAGAAGACAATGAATAAAAAATCAGCTACTTGAGGAATCATAAAAGATGATTGTGGATTTAAAGACACAAATTGAGGAGGCTAAATGGATTGAAGGTGTCTTAAGAGATGAGCTGAATGTAAGGGAATCAGATTGTGAGAAGTTAGAACTTGAAATCATTTCCTTTAGGAAGGAATTGGAGAAACAAAAGAACAACCAAGTTGAAGTATGAAGTTTGAAAAAGTACAGTAATGTTGGATGATCTTATCAATGCGCAAAGATCACCATTCATCAAAATTGATCTTGGATTTGACGAAATTGAAAAGAAGACAAAGGATGCTACAAGTTCTAATGTTGCATATTTACCAAAGAAGATGGATGGAGAAAAGCCAAAAAATTGAGACTCAAAAAGGAGGAGATAAAAAATGAGGAGTACAATGTCCCACAAAAAAGCAGGGTTACCTGGGGACGCGTCCCCGGCCTAAATCCCCAAGTTTCGGGGACGTCCCCGTCCCCATCCCGGGGACTTGGGGATGGCTTGGGGACGTCCCCACCCCATTATGGATAATAGACTATAGTTAATACATATTGAGTATTCAATCAGTTACAATTTACTAAATGGCATTGAAATGTTGTATGTAAAGGTTCTATGATGTTTAAACGGCATGCTTTGTCCATATTTTCATATGAATGTAATGTATATTTGTAAAGTTCCTTATATATTTGAAAATTTTCCTATGTTTATAGACGTCCCCTTTGCCGTCCCCAAAATTGGCAAAAATATTTGTCGTCCTAGAAACCCGTCCCCCCGTCCCCTGCCGTCCCCGTCCCGAAAACTCGGGGTAACATAGCAAAAAAGTAATCCATATCCAAAGGTAAACAAGGACAACTAAAATTGGTCATTCTCTCAAAGACAACCACCACACACAACCAAGTTTCAATGTTCCTTCCATGGTTATTGCTTTTCATGTAATTAGTTTGGGCATAAGGCAGTAAATTGTAGAGTTTGTACAATAAATGATTATAATGTCATATGCTATAAGTGTAACAATTTTGGGCACATAGCAAAGTTTTGCAAAAATACTTTTGTTGAGCCTATGTGAGAAGATAAGGAGGATATTTGTGACAAGAAAAAAGATGAATTGAACAAGGTTTGGAAAAAGGAGCAAGAAATAAAAGAAAGATCCTTACAAGTTGCACTGCATGCTCAATATTAGAAAGATCAATGGTATGTTGATAATGGCTTCTCAACCCACATGACTAGTGACAAAAGCAAATTTCCCTTTCTAAAGAAAGTGAATGAAGTAACCATGAAATTTAGGACAATACTATGACAAACATAAAAGGTAAAGGCACACTTAGCCCGAATGATGGAAGAACTAAAACTAAGGATGCTCTATATGTTGAAGGGTTGAAAGTTAGATGTGTGACAAGGGGTATGCCTTCACATTTTATTTTGGGGGATGTGAAATCATGAAAAATGGAAAATTGATAGCTGATGCTTATAGAATAGATGAAAATCTCTACTTTCTTAATGAACTTGAAAGTGGAAAATGCTATATGAGGCAAGAAGAGGAGAGTTGGTTGTGGCACGAAAGGATGGGACACTTGAACTTTGATAACATTGTGAAGATTAGAAAAGACAAGTTGCGAGGGACATGGTGAAGATAGCAAAGGCTTTAGATATTATTTGCAAAGAATGTCAATATGGCAAAAAAACAAGGACAAGCTTAAAACCTACTGAGTATTCTACATATAAATTTTGTTCACATTGATTTATGTGGGCCAACAAGAAGGAAAAGCTTGCAAGGTAAGAGTTATTCTATGTTGTTGATTGATGATTATTCTAGGATGACTTGGGTAGCTTTTCTTAAAGAAAAATTTGAAGCAATAAAAAATTTGAAGACATTCAAAGCCCTAGTAGAGAATAAAACAGGGGCGAAGATCAAATGCCTTAGATCTAATAGAGGAGGAGAATTTACCTCGAATGTATTTGAAGAATAACGTGAACGACATGGGATATACTGACAATATTCAGCTGCAAGAACTCTGCAACAAAATGGAGTAGTTGAGAGGAAGAATAGAACTATTCAAGGAATGGCAAGAGCCTTGCTAAATGAATCAAAGATATTTGACAATTTTTGGAGAGAAGCGGTTCATATAGCTTTCTACATTTTAGACCGAGCACAAATTAGGGTGAATAACAATAAAACTCCATATGAACTTTGGAAGGGAAGGCCTGCATCAATTAAGTTCCTCAAGATATTTGGAAGCAAGTGTTATGTAACAAGATGTGATGAAGATTTGGGAAAATTTGATTCCAAGAGTGATAAAGGTATCTTCCTTGGATATTCCACAAGGAGAAAAGCTTGTTGAAAGTGCAAATGGGAAGGTTGAGGAAGAAAGACATCAAAAGGAGATAGCACAAGAAATTGATTATAAAGGAAGAAAGTTGTAAACAAGAAGAAACAAAGGAAGAAACAAAATCTTGAGAAGTTGAGCAAAGAAATCCAAGGAGACCATGAAAGGCACCACCCAAGACACCATCTAGGTTTGTTCAAAAATCATCCTAATGATTTGGTTATTGGAGACAAAGGCACAAAAATTCAAACATGAAGACTGGCTAGTACATTAGAACATGCAAACTTGTGTTTTCTTTCCAAAGCTGAACTAATAAACTTTACAGAAGCAAGTGAAGACAAGTACTGGATAAAAGCGATGGAAGAGGAATTGGATCAAATTGAGAAGATTGAAAGTTGGGAAATTGTAGACCTTTAGAAGCAAACTAGATAAGGATGGCCAATTTGTAAGGAACAAGCCTAGATTGGTATGCAAAGGATACGCTCAAGTCTAATTAGCTGAATTCGAATAAACATTGCTCTTGTTGAACATATGGAGGCTATAAGGATGTTCTTAGCCCTTGCCAATTTTAAGAACTTCAAAGTCTATTAGATGGATGTAAAATCAACCTTTGTAAATGAAATTTTGAGGAAGAAGTATACATGAATAGTTTGAAGGGTTCATTTTATTAGAGAATGAAGAATATGCGTGCAGGTTGAAAAAGTCTTTCATGGACTAAAGCAAGCCCCCAGTGCTTGGTACTCAAGGCTAGACAGGTATTTTTAAGAACAAGGCTTCAAAAGAGGAATTTTAGACAACAATTTGTAAATCAAGAATGAAGTAGGTAATTTGTTGGTTGTTTTTGTCTATGTGGATGACATCATTTTTGGAGGAGATAGTGAGAAAATGTGTAATCAATGCTCGGTGAGTTATCTTTCTTGCTGGGTTTGCAAATCTCTCAATCAGATAAAGGGATCTTTATTTGTCAAACCATGTATATTAAAGAGACGTTAAAGAAGTTTAGGATGTAAGATTGTAATCCAATAAGTACTCCTATGATTACTACTTGTAAACTGAGCAAAGATGATGAATCTCTTGCTGCCAATCAAAATATGTATAGATCTATGATTGGAAGTTTGCTATAGCTAACAGCTAATAGGCCCAATACTATGCAAGCAGTTGGTTTGGTAGAACGAATTCAGGCAGCTCCAAAGCAAAACCATGTACATGTTGTCAAAAGGATATTGAATATTTGGAGGGGACTAGGGATTTTGGATTATGGTATCCAAGAGGTGAAGATTTCATCCTTAAAACATATACGGATGTAGATTGGGCATGTTGATGATAGAAAAAGCACAAGTGGAGGAACATTTTTCCTTGGTAACAATCTTGTATCTTTGTGAGTAACATGCTTCAGTTTCTCTATCTACAACAAAGGTGAAATATATTGCAGCAACATCTTCTTGCGCACAGTTTCTATGGATGAAACAAACTTTGAAATATATTAAGGTTGAGTATGAGCATCCTATCTCCATATTTGGTGACAGTACTAGTGCAATCAATATTTTAGAGGATCCAATTATGCACTCTAGGACGAAGCATATTCAGATCAAATATCACTTTTCGAGAGACAAGTACTTGATCAATAGGTAAAATTGGAGTATATTGTTACAAAGGAATAGTTCACAAACATTTTCACGAAGCCTCTTCCAAATGAGACTTTCGAGTACTTGAGGGAAGAATTGGGAGTGATGTGACTCTCATCCATTCACTAATTTCAAGAGAAGCATGTGGTTAGGGGGAGCTATTCATTGTTTTATTCAGTTTTCTATTGATACCCTTTGCCATTGATGTCAAAAGGTGAGAAGTAGAGTAAGGGAGTGAAGGGAGCATTTTAGTCAAGGGGGGTTGTATGTCCTAGTTGCATTCAGTTTTTTTATAGGGTTGCCATCAATGGTGAAGGGGAATATTGTTAGATTATTGTCATTGATGTCAAAGGGCTTATCAATGGCACGATAGTTGGAGTTTTAACGTGTGCCAAATTTATGGCACTTTATCGAGCTTCCGTTTGCAAGAGATCGTGTTTTTTCAACATGGGACGACCCATGTGTTGCATTTAAGAGGAGAAATATTCAATAATGTGAAAAAACAAATATGGCTGACCTTTATTGCTGCCCTTATTTAAGGGAAATAAATTAATTTTTAATTAATTTATTGGTGCATCCCAAAGAGGTATGACTTCATGGGAATAGGCACTCACCTTTGGGCAAGGAAATAAATCAACAAAAAATATGTGTTAAGTTGTTGCTGGCTGACCTCATTCAGGAGGCATGACTGTTGGGCGAAAAGATGCTCGTGGGAGGTATAAATGAAGGATGCTTTGAGAGTTAGCAAGCAAGAAATTCATTGGATATCTTTCCTCTTTTATGAGTAGATCTAGAGAAGAAAAAGAGCAGATTTATAAAAAAAATCAGGCATATTTGGAGCAGATATAGTGCAGGATTTTTTTGAAGATATATTTCAGATTTATGAGAACTGATTGAAGTGAAGACTATATTCCAGATCTGAGTGGGATTATTTTTGCACATTTGAGAGCAAAGCTTTAAGTCAAATTTTTCTCAAGTTGTGAGCAGTTAGTTAAGGCCCCGTTTGTTTGCGGGAATTGGAATTTGACTCAAAACCTTATTATCACAAAATCAGGTTTTGAAATCCCGGTTTTGCATCTTGGGGAATTGGAATTTGACTCAAAACCTTATTATATCAAA
>JAGRRI010042161.1:0-12335 GCA_018584345.1 Thuja plicata
ATTGGCCTCAACTGCAAATTGCTAAATTTAAGTTCTTTCCTAGTGAAAAAATTGCTAGAGGAGATAGAGTTTCTTGGTTCTTTCAACCTTATTGTTTTCTCATTGATGTGATTTTTGTCTACATATGTGTAATTCATGGATAATTACTCGCTTCTCTCAATTGTATTAATTCTTCCTCATTGATGCTAGTTTTATCTTCATATTTGTTACTTCCTCATGAACTATATTGTTTTCATAAATGCAAGCAGGCCAGCACTATAGTTTTGTTTGTATTTCCTGGTGATGTGAAGGAATGAGAGATTCTGAATTTGTTCTGATGGTGGCCTATATATGAGGCATCAAAAATAAATTTTAAAGGGGACCATGCTTTGGATTTTGTTATATTTTCTACACCTCATTTTTCAATGCAAGCTATAGAAGCTACCAAAAAAAAATTAAATTGAAATTAAAAGCCATGACCAGAATACTAAAAACTTTGTTCTATAAGCTTCTATTAAAGTATGGTGGTTGCATGTCACATAATGTACAAGAGAAATATAAACTAGTATTTTCTTTGCAAGCAAAATGATCATATGGCATAAGTGCATCAGTACCTAGACCAACATTCTCTTGAGAAAATATCATGTTATTTATGCCTTTACTATTTTCTACAGGATTTGCAAATAGTTCAATAGAATCAACACCATGGATCCACCATGTTTGTTTCTTTCTTTCGTGTCTTGATTTTCCTACAAATGTGTTCTAACAGGGTCCTTGTGACAATAGAGCTTCAAATTTTGTGGATAATAACTATTCATATAGTTTACATGAGTCAGCTTGTTCAAACAAAAGATCATCACTCTCTACTTGTTTGAGTGAAAGGTTACCAATCTTTACAGGATCTGAAGAATCTAATATTCTGTCCTTAAAAACTTTAACATCTCTCTTACTATCACAAGTTCTTTCTTCCATATCCAATTTTCTTTTCCCACATAAACCTTCATTTATAGGTATATTTTGCAAATTACTGGTGTATGGAATGTATATATTTTTATTGCAAGTTTCTTTCATGCCTTCTTCAAACATGTTTTTATTGTCCAAAATTAGTCTCGTTTGTTTTCTTGAATGTCTACAAGATCTATCAGCTTTGGTGCATCCTATCTGGTTGCTTAAAAAAGCATTTTCCTCTTAAAAATTATGCCTTCCTAAATATGGATGAACTTGCTTAGCCATCCCAACTTTCCCACACCATCTTCCAGCAATTGTTAACTTCTTATGTTTACTTACTTTTTGTTTACAATCTTTAGCTAACCAATTTTGTTATGACATTGCTATTAGGATTCAACTGTGTAGTTTTGGAGCCAAATTCATTGAACCATGTTTCATGAGGTTCACAATTGTTCATGAGTAGTGGTTCATAAGAACCCGTATCTCATGAGAATGAATGGTTACACCTACTTCTCATTGCGTCTAGGTGAAGCATTGGGCATTTTTGAGGTTTAAAATATATTATATTGCCAAAATAAAGTTGATATAAGATTATACTATCTCATCCTTATGATCTCATTGATGTACATAAATAATTGTTCTTGGTTATGGCTGTCATGGCTTATTGCAATGCATTCAATCCCTTTTCTTGATAAATTATTACAATAGAAAACATTACTGCTACTTGAAGAGTTTGAAACCTTCACTCTCATTAACATTGATCTTCATCATGTTATCTGATAAATCAATATCAATGCTTTTAAAGCATTGAGATCATTGCTTTGGTCTTATTTTGTGTATTACTGATTTTCATATTCATATAGCACTGTTATTAGGCATTGTATTTTTTTTTTTGGATCTTAATAAAATGTTTTGTATTGCTCCTTACTGGTTAGTCATGCCATTTATCAGAATTTTGATCTCCTCATTTAATGAATTTAATAGTGATCATTCTTATCAAATCCTATTAAGGCCACTTATATCATAAATGCATTGTATTTACTGTCATTCAAGCCACTGTGTTAGTCTTTTTGTTTTCATTACATATCTTGATGGAATTATTTCAACCATTCACTAATTTGGTGACTGATTGTCACTATTAAAGTTTTACATTTGGACATTTATCTAAAAATGTAGTGTTTATATTTGTGCTTTTCAAACTCATTGATCACTATTTTTCTCTTTCATTATAACAGTGCTCTCTACTTTCTATATTGATATGTAGGAGATATTTTCCACATGTCAAATTGTGATATTTCTATTAGGATTAAACTATGAAGTTTATTTTATTCAAAATCATAGACCCATATTTCATAGGGCACACTTCTTGAAGGTTTTGGAAATGGAGTTGTAAGCAAAGTTTTGCAATATGGCTTTTTAGGATCTTGTTGTAATAGGTGTTCCTACACAGGAAGTAAGGGTGGGAGATCAACTTAAAGAGTCTAGTGAGAATGTATTTGTCGGTGGAAAAAATCGATGGAAGTATGTGCTTCCAAATAGAAACTCTTTTGAAAATTGAGTTTTTGATATTTCAATAGGAATATTTATCAAATTAGAGCCCATTATGAAGAATGATATACAGATTGTTATTGTGTAGCTTCTGAATGCCTAAGAATTTTTATCTCCATTTGAATTTGAATCTACAGGTACTCAACATTTATAAATTGGGAGCTTTGGTGGCCAAGCTTCCCAATTCTTGTGTATTTTAAGGAGAGGGAGACAAAGCTAGAAGGCCAAATACACTTTTTTCTAGTGATTTTTGTAAGTACACTTTCTCCTAGTGATTTTACACTAGATTTATTAGATGCTTTATCCTCAATGGTATATGATTTATCTTTTCTTCTCATGTTCAGGAAGACTTGTCATCAACTTTTTAGGGATAAGAAACATATAATATAAGACCTAAGTCAATGGATAAGACACTTAATTTCAAGAGGATGCAAGGATGCACCATCTTGTTGTAGATAGTTTATCTTTTCTATCAGTGAGATACCATGCCCAAAGATGTAACAAATTTATGATTATCAAAACTGGAGCTGATTTTTATTCCTTTTAAAATTAAGGAGACCCAACTACCCTGGCCAAGTACAAGCAGAAATAGCATATTTGATTCTCCACTCACTAGAAATGACTTAACTGATTGTTCAAAGACTCCAATGATGTAAATCTGGACCTAACCTTTGAGTTTGACTTCAAGGGGGCTGACATCATAATACAATCCTGCAATTGACAATTTCTTCCCTATAGAAAGGTAGGCCCAAAGGATGCCTCAATAGAAGTTCCCTCTATATCAATATTATCATCTATAATGAGTACCTCAAGATCAGAGTGAGGAAGGCAAGACTCTGACGGAAAGAATCTGGAGATTTCCATTTCATATGTTGAGATAGACTTGTAGTACCATGTGATACACAATTTCTCATTGAATCAGGTGAAACACATGAAGAGGGCATCTTGGTGCTTAAGCATGGATGTTGAGCTCCATTAGTAACATTTAAAGGTTGGCAAGGTGAGGCTGTTAAATTCCAAGAAAATAATTGTGAAATGTTTCCCATGTCTGTAGGATTTTCTTTCCTGTAAGTGTTGGCCAGTGAAAAATTAACCATATCTCTTCCTTTGGCTTCAAAAGGTTGAAGAAAAATTGAATCTTTTCCTGCTCTATCTTCAAAACATTGAAGCATATCTGGATCAGAAGCTTGAGGCCTCTCCAACACTTGAAAAAGTAGACCATGTCCATCCTTCCCCGAATTGGATTCAGACCTGGATTCCAATGACGTAAGGTAATTTTGATTGGCAAGTGAGTCACCACTGTCAGTGCAAACATCCTCCATTAGACGCAAAATAGGATTTCCAAATATATGCAATATAGAATAAGAACAGATTTGAAATTACTTTAGATCCATGAGCACTCAAAGAAGAGGTTATTCTTGAGAAAGAATCCAACATCATAGGAGAGCCATCACCTTGTGCAGAGTTAGAACCCACTTCTTCATGATCAAATAAAGCTACCATCCTTACTCTAGTCTCATCTTGAAGGGATTTTTTAGATGTTTCATCCAGTGATTCTTGTTTATTTTCAATCCTTTATTTTTGGTATGGGTCTGATCCTTAATTGTGCATTGATTTATTTTCATTCTTTATTCTTTGTGGTTGTGGGTTTTAGCCTAAATATAGATTGATCTCCTTTGAATTGCCCTCTTCTAACCTACAATCTGTACTCTCAATGCAAGAGGTATAGAGTAGAATGAAAATGGAAATAATATATTGCACTTTGGACTGTCCTTGTGGAAGCTTTTCTTGAATATGATAATACAAGAGATTGAATTTGCCGGTATTATAATTCTTGTTTTAAACAATGTAGGAGTCCTCATCTTCTTTATTTAGTTGTCCTATTAACTTTTTTTAGTCACTTCAGAGAAATAACGAAACACTAAATCATACATAGAATAAAGAACAACATTACATTCAAATGAAACTGATAAGCAATACCAATCAAGGAAATAAAGAAAATTACCATGAGGGAAATACCATATTGTGACTTGAAAAAGTGATCAACATAATGGTTCCACAAAAAAAAAAGATCCATGTCCCCTGCTCCAATACCATTTTGAGTCATTTGAAAGGATGTAAACCAAAGATCCAAAAATGTAGGCCTTGTGCATGGTAATTGCCAATTTTATTGCATAGAGCTATTGAAAAGCCCTATCTTCTCATGGGCAACATTGGTGGATCAGCTCTTCAAGGAATTTCATTATTGAGTATAAAACATTTTTATAATTTATATTTATGTTATAATTATATTCCATCATAATGGTGCTTCAAATAATACAATTTTAACTTTTATGTGACTCGTACAGGGAATCCTAACCAGTGAAAATCTAGTTTGTGAAATACGAGATGCCCTAGTTGCACCAATGTTGAATAAAGTCCAGTTGACATTTTCAAGCATTATAAGAAATTAGCCAATTTTTGTGTGTTAAAGGTAACATCCAATGATATTTTGATTCATGTGTGCTAATAAATGACTAGATATTTATTATTAAACCAGATACAAAGAATGAATTCTTCCTCTTCATAGCCTATGAGTCTAGCCTATCATATACAAAATTGAGTCTAACCGGTCTTCAAAGATATTAACTATAAGTCTAGAACATATTAGCTTGTCCCATCCCCTATTCCAAGCCCAGGGGGCATACCAATGCTCTAAGAAAGATTTTTCATTCTTTCTTTCATTGCCTGGCATGAACAATCATTAGCCATTAGCCAGTCAATTTTACAAAAAGGAAGACTTGAGAAAGTAATAAAAGTTATTAAGCAATGGTATTATAAAAGAACTTTGAACATTGCAGTGCTAAAAGATGATGATCATCACCTGAACACTTTGGGGACATACAGAAAACTTTGGGGACATACAGACTGCCCAAGACTACATCATTTAAATCTTGCAAAATATCAACTAATCAATCAAGACAATTGATTGACTTTTATGGATTCAAGCTAAGCTATCATAAATCCATTATGGCGGGCAGATGGTTTAAGGAAAAAATAATTCTCCTTTTAGGATCTTCCTTTCCCTCATCCCACAATAATAATCAAAATACAAGTAAGAGGACACATAATTAAATTTAGGCCCATTTCAGAAGCAAGGAGCATTTTTTGCAAATCACTCTCAATGGGGATGGATACAAGCTTTGAAACTATCAATTACTTATCCCTTCCAGGTAAATGGTTAGGAAGATTTGAATAGAAAGAAAGGGAATTGTTAACAAGATATATTTGAAGAAGTGCAAGGTAAATATTTATGACACATTGTCAGTTTAAGGAAAAATAAAATGTGGCCAGTCTGATTTTGGATGCAGCACCATGCAAAGCATGTTATGGATTTGTTTGTATGTATGTTCTTCAGTTTTTTCTCTTCTGGAAATTTTTGACTGGTGTTCTTTTATTAGCCATGGTCTACCTCACATTCATACTATGCAATCATGGCTCCAACAATATGAAATATCCATGTTACTCTCGATAAGCTTTTTTGGAAAATTGCCAGTATAGTCACATTGTGCACATATTTCATATTTGACTAATTTCAATATAACTAATCTCCTTGGACTATAAAACAATACTCACTTATATATTAGAATTACAAGTGTGCAAAAGATGTGTATTGATTGTATATCAAACATCTACTTGAATTTTCATTATTTTGAAAGAAGTTGAAGGCATTATATTTTTTCATTAGTATATACAAAGAAAAACATGATCTACACCATCAGTTTACACTACACCGACTGACAGGGCACAACACTACCTCACACCAAGGTTACCTGATACTGCCAAGTACAAAGCATCCTGACAAACACTATTCAGTATTACCCGATGACAAAAAGGATAAAGGAACCTGACGAGTAACAAAAGTGCAACCTGATGGAACAATAAAGAGAGGAACCCAACAGATGAAGGGAACCTGACGATCAGTTTAACAAAGGAACACCGACACACTTTCAGTTCAACCTGATGACCAAGAACTGACAGTCAGTTACATCTAGTAAAAAGTGGATCTGACTTTCCACGTCAGATAAAAAACTGAAGTTGTATATTTATCTTTTTTGATTTGTTTTAAATCCATTATGTGCGGAGGAAGAAATGTAATTATTATTGTTTTAATCAGTTTAACTATTTTAAAACATGCAAACTAAAGATCAAGGTCAAGTTGTAAACCTTGGATCAAGAGTTAACATTGTAATGCGTGATTCTAGAATAGGTAAAAAACATGTATAAATAGATGCTTAATCTATTGTGAACATGTTGTTCTTCAATGATGATTGTAGCCACTGAGAGCATCTAAGGATTATACAAGAGAATTCATGCAGAAAAATAGAAAAGAATCAAATCAATTTCAAGAACAAAACACAGGCTACTGACAAGCAGAGAAAAGGTATTAATCAATCACTATAGGTGATATTAATATTATGAGAGCTTTAATGTATCTGTAATCAACAATTATAGATTGCATACAGTCAGGTCAAACATATTGTACTCATTCTAACAAGTGTAGTACACCTAAGAAATCCTTTCAAAAAAGGTGGACCTAACAGTCCTATTGTAAATCTCTTAACCGAGTGCACACTTAAATAAGTGTTCCTAAAGCTCTTAACAGAGTAGATCTTAACCAGTCTCCACTTTAATACTCCTAATAGGGTAGATCATTAGAAGTGATCAATTGTAAGCCTTTTCTAGCTCCCTTCCATTCTGCAGATAGTGAAGTTTTGTGGGTGCCATCCCCAACACAGTTTTTACTTCCTAACAGGAGTTTTTTGCGATATCATATATTGTGTTATGTGTTTATTACTTTCATGAATGTTTCTATGAATGTTGAAAACAATTAAAGATTATGAATTAATATTACTTGCATAAGAAGAACATTAGAAATGGTGGGTATTACATTAAAAGAATGATTACTAATGATAAAAGGTGAAAAGAGTTAAAAGTTTTACAGGTACTAATTCACCCCTCCCCTCTCAGTACTACTTCTCATTAATGCCAACAATTAATATCAGAGCTAAGTATCTTCTTGGAGAGATTAAAGGCTTAAGAGAAAAGATCATACAATGGAGAAGTACAAACTTGATAAGAATATTGAGAACAAAAATCTTGTAACACAAATGTTCTATGAAAAGTATAAAGAAGCAAGAATTAGGATGAGAGAGCTGTTGGATGAGAGAAAAGGTATGGCAACTCGGAGCAATGAAAAAAATTATCAAGAAGAAGAGATTCCAGACTTCTTTGAGTCTTCAGGATCAAATACAAGTAATGCATCAGATACATTAGAAGAGAACATCACAAGTCTAAAGGAGATAAATCAACATCTAACAGAACAAATAAAGATGTTGCAAATCGGTCAAGAGACCCAAATGGTAAGAATGATTGATGTGATGAGTTCTACTAGACAAGGTGAAACAAAAAGAATACTAGCTATTGATGACATAAGGAAGATTACAGAGAAGCTACAAGAAAAGGAGTTAGAAATTCAAAGACATGATGAGCATCAACATGAAATTACAAATCAGATTATTCTTATAAGTCAAGAAGAAAACATAATGAATGTAGAACTCATTGAAAGAGTGCAAGCTATTGGTGAACTAAGAGAAGAGAATGAAAAACTAAAGCATGAGGTTAGAATTCAGAAACAACATAACAAAGTTATCAAAAAGGCTGAAGAAAGCAATAAAAGACTGGATGATTTTCTTGAAGGAAAATGAAGAGTCAACAACAACAATGGTCTAGGCTTTACCAAAAATGGAGAATCATCAAATCAAGCCAATCCAACGAATGTCTATGAAAATCAAAGACCAAGAAATATGAAATGCAAACACTATGGAAAGAAAGGCCACACATCAAATGTGTGTAGGGGCAAACTGAAAGGTATTCCTAAATCTACATCTTCATTCATAGGATTCTGTTATAAATGTAACAAGAAAGGACATAAAGCATATGAATGCAAGTCTAAGATTGATCAACCAAAGAAGGAAACCTACATGGACAAATATTTTCCTACATGAAAGATGAATGGGCACACAACAAATGAATGCTGGAAAAATAAAAGGCAAGCATGGAAGCCTAAAGGTCAAGAAACACCCTATCAACCAAAGAGAATCAGTAATCAATATGTATGGGACTATAGTACTTGGAAAAAATGTACAACATGTGGTAGATATGGTCACATTGATGAAAAATGCATGAGAGCATGGACCAAAAGGTCTAAAGGTTGGTCAAACCCTGAAATGGTATGCTTACAGTGTCACAAAGTTGGTCATCTCAAGAAAGACTACAAAGATTGAATGACAGAGACAAGCACATATCCCAATGGAAATACCATTAAAGATATCCAGAGGGCTAGAGACAAAATGTGGAGAAAAGCTGGACCAAGAAATGAAAATGGTGACACCCCAATCCAATGGATATAGTGACATCACCACCCGCACTTAATCTAAACAAGTAAGTATGGACCTGCACTTCACCAAGTCATATTTTGCATCAGTTCCATTATACAATTGATAGATAGTCAAAATCTACATGAATAAAGATGCATATTATGTTACTTGTTACAATTCTGAGAAAACAACCCAATCGGTAAACACATACCAAAAATCATCGGTGAACATAAAGGATGATTTGTCTACACTTACCAAGAATTGTTGGTCAACACATAAAATGCCTAAGTTGATAATGTAACCCGACACCCGTTGGTAAGAAAGCAAAGTTATAAAGTTGTCATGAAAGAACACCGATATCCGTTGGTGAAAGAAAAATTCTTAACAGCCATCCTAAGCATCCTGACAACAATGATGATGATTTTCAAAGTCTTCCCCATGAAATCTATCTTCATGAGCTAACGAGTCATTTAGCATTTATGACAGACTTATGGAAAAAGTATATAAATACTCGATGGGAGCACTTCATTTTGCACCCGTGATTTGAAGATAAAAAGAAGAGCGATAAAAGAGAAGATAGTAGAGCATCCTTGAATCAATCTAACACACATCAAATATATCATTCACCAGTTCACGGATCGAAGTAAGTACCAAGGGCACCGAAGAACTCTGTCGTTATTTTCAAGAAAGCCCTAAAAATTTGAAAAATGATGGCAACCACTTCAAGAACCGCAAAGATCAAGAATGATAAGAAGAATGTGGTTAAGTTAATTAAGAACAACACCTATGTGGAGCCCAAATACAAGATATGCCTGGAGATTGCATTGCAACCCAATGAAAGTGGTGCATTTTCTAAAATTTCACCTAGGGTTTTGCTGATAGAGGACGTAAGGTCCTATATTCACTCTAAGCTTGCTGAAATAGGTGATTTGGAGATGGATAAAACTTACAAGAAGCTTTGTGATGCAGAAGGAAACCTAAAAGATGAACATAAGCATCTGCAAGCAAAGGGAATAAAAAATGCCCTATATTTCCTAAGGGACTTCAAAACTAACTGGATTAGGTTGGTACTTAGAAAAA
The DNA here is from genome assembly GCA_018584345.1 of Thuja plicata. Classification (NCBI taxonomy): domain Eukaryota; kingdom Viridiplantae; phylum Streptophyta; class Pinopsida; order Cupressales; family Cupressaceae; genus Thuja; species Thuja plicata. The sequence goes on from JAGRRI010042161.1 coordinate 9,975, forward strand.
AGCATGATCAAAAGTTGTGGTTGGATCAACCCAAGAAAATCACAAAGGATGTCCTTCATTCTATCACTAGTTATCCAATAACTGACAAGCCTAAGGCACATAAGCATCCCTCTAGGCTAGAAGTTGAAAATCTCACAAAAGTGGAATGGGATAATAGAGGTCTTAAAGTGAACACCATCACCAACGAGGAACTGAGGTTCGGTGCATGTGTAATTGGGTACAAGATCTTTCAGGCAAGCAGGCTAAACAACATATCATCAACATCAGTATGCACAACTTACAAGCTAGTAACAAAGGGAATCCAGATGGATCTATGTGAGATCCTGCTAAAGCAACTTGATGAGAACATGAACATAATTAGGTTTGCAAAGACTAACACATGTAATTTCGGCTCACTTATCATGTCTATATTTTTATACTTTCAAGAATACTTTCCTTCAATAGGAAAAGTGAAATGGGACACTACAAAACCGGTGACACTGCAAATTAGTGAGCTAATTAAGTCACTAGGAGATAACTTTGACTTAGTTATGACTGCATACTTCCTTGAACTCAAGGAAAAGATGATGGAAAAAGTAAGAATCGGTAAGAAACTAATTGAAAAAATAGGGATGAGATATGTTTCATGGTGGATACAGACTTCACCCACATAAAATCGATTGTACCAAGAACAACTTGGCTATCCCTTCTTGATTATGAAATCAACATAGATCAAGCAACCAATGCTATTGATGCATTGATCAATGAGCCAATTGACAACAAACGACCAAGGTTTGGCACTTATGAGGAGGCCAGGTCAAAGATAAAAGGAGGCCTAGAAATCAAAAAGACAGTCAACAAGAAGAATAAGATGGTCAAGAATCTTAAAAAGATTCCATCGGTTAATGAGGAGGAACAAGAACAAATAGAGGAAACTGATGAACATGGCACAATCCGTGAAGGGAAAGATGAGTAGAAATGAGATTCTGAGGCGAATGAATCTGATACACCTCCACCTCCTAGAAAGAAACAAGGGACAAGGAGTCAAACTGCTAAGACCAATACCACACCTCTTAAGAAAGGTCAAGTAAGGTTTGATAAGAGGAAGCAGCATACAAGCCAAACAAAGCAGAAAATAGAGAAAAAAACACCTACAAAGAGGATAAAAATAATGTTCAGGACTAAACCTGACATAGAGGATGCTAAAGAGGATGAGCCTGGTGTAGTGAAGAAGAATTTCAGAAATCAAACAATTGATAAGGCTGTTGAATCCATTGTTGCATCTAGCACAATGTATGATAAGAAAATTAGACAATGGGATACACTTAAACCAGAGGACCAAAATAAGATACAAGAGGCAATCATCAAGTCAATGGTGAAATTCAAATATGTACCAGCTGAATTTGTCAATCAAATACCCAAAGAGCTGGGTAACAAAATATCTCAACAATGGTCATATGCTCTACAAACCAAAAGAGAAGAAAGGGAGAGGGTACTTGTCACACTTATGCCTCCTGAATCTAAGATAGAAGAAATCAAAGAGATAATGAAGATGCACTCAAGCAAATTTGTAGCCAAGATAAGAGCTTACAAAGTGCTAGAGGATAAGTTCATAGAGATGGACACAATGACTGAGACTAAATGGAGACAACTCCTAGATCTACCAGCAGAGTCAACAAGTTGTGAGGAACAGTTACTTATCACCGGCACACCTCATAGAGAGGAGGAGAAAGATAAGGCAAGTCCTAAGCACATTGCTTTGGACAATGTTGAAGATATGGAGCCAATAGATTTGGACAAATTCATGGATGATCTTAACATTAGAGACATATCACATTATGACTCTAATAAGGATCCTCAAAAAGAAGATGATGTTATATTCATATCACTTAAGGATCAGATCAAGAAAAAACAAGTGGAGACCCAAGAAAATAAAGACATGGATGTTGCTGATGAGACATGGAAGGACACTTCAGCCATGGACATAACAGAACCATACCCTACAGAGAAAATGCAAAAAGATGAAGATGTCACTGCTCAAAAATATCAATCCGATGAGCAGCACACCACTCTACATACAACACAAGCTAGCAGACAAAGCAATATGACAATATTGATGAAGGCCATCAATATACTAGAAGGTAATGAAGGATCTACTGCAGAAGATAAAAGCACACCCAAGGACAAGGGTGATGTAGAAGAAAAAGACACCATAGATGATACAAAGGACACAACTACAGAGAAAGATGTAACCAATGATCAGAAAGATAAGTCTATTGATCAAAGTAAAGAGGAAGCACAAAAGGTAGAAGAGGACATGCAGAAAGAAAAAGGTCAAGAAGCAAAGAAAGATGAGCTGGAGAAGAAAACAAAAGAAAAATT
>JAGRRI010042162.1:0-11867 GCA_018584345.1 Thuja plicata
TTATAGAAAGAATGTCTAGTTTTTTATAATCTCTTTGCATGTCCAAATCCAAGTAATAAAATTATGACTAATGTTGAGCCTGTGCAAAATGGCTGCTTGAAAGACTTCTATGTCGGCTTGAAGCTTATTCTTGATAAGGTGCATGCTTTTTAGTTTCAAAGTTTAAAAAAGATTGAACCATGAGACCGTGATGTAGACAAGAATCTTTCTTCTAAAAGTGAAGGTGTATTGGATGAATCCACAATCAAAGCATTGAACAGGTACCAAGAGAGTGTGCATCTACCCATAAGAATAAAATTGGTTTATGGCTTGAGCAAGGAAGGGAAGATGAAGAAAGAATGCTTTGAGAAGGGAGTTCAGCTAGTGACTTTCTTTATGGAGAAGATGGCTTTATCCATTCATCATTAATCTTTGCAGAAGAAACACCAATTGGTGAAATGCAGGGTATGAACTCATCCATTTCTTCCATGCAGTCACTAAGTAATGATATTCCTGAGTCAATTGTGTTGATAGAAGACCAAATGTTGTCCTTGAAAAATGATCTTATGGGTGCCAAGGAAAATACTAGTGAGGAAGCATGCATTTTGTGTTGATAGAAAATTTTCCATCAAAAAGGGTACAAACTATAAATCATGGCATTGAAAGTCATCTTGTAATGCATACCGAGCAACTGAAGTAATGCAAAAAATGAGGAAACATTAGCACAATAAACACTTTCAAAGAATGGACTTCAAAGCTAGGATGTTGGTATTGAAGTATAATGATTGTAACGAAATAAAATGGGCAAGTTTAAAATCATGTAATTAGGACCATTTAAGATCTGAGAAGTCCTACTGAATAGGTCTATAAGATTAGAAAATTTAGACGGAACCTTGATAAAGGATACTCTCAATGGTTCCAAACTAAAAGTGTATAAGGAGAGACAAGAAGCCCACATCACATTAATTTGATATATTGGAAGGAAACAAATGACAAGGAATCAACCAAGGATATTTTAGGCAATCTGAAGATATAATGGGAAGTGGAATAGCAAGTCACTATAATGTCCCTTTTTGATATGTTCCAACATTCTTGCGAACTTCTAAATTCTTAAAGAATGCCAACTTTATCGGAAAGGAATTTTGACAATGGCAGTGAGTTAAAGAAATCATGAAGAGTCCAATGGTACTTTCCGGATGGATTTTCAACATTTTTGCAATGAGTTCAAGAAATCATTGATGAGTCCAATGGGACTCCTAGTGCAGTTAGGAGACACTTGTGTTTCCCTTAAGAATCTTATGGTCATCTAGAGTCTCAAAGGCATCCCCAAACCAAGGGGACATTTCAAAAGCATCCCCTTTTTAAGGAAGACATCTTTAATACATCCCTGGGTGTGCGGCAGCAATGGTGGGAGGGTGGGGAGATGTTTCACCCCAGTCCCTGCATTTCCTAATCATCCCCATCCCAGAAATGTATGGATTCAAGTGGGGAGGGGGCATGTCCTCATGGAACAAGGATCTTTTAAAATTCTTTGTTTGAACTTTGAACGTCCATTTGCTGTAATGGCATAAAAACAGCCTTTGGGTTCATTGCAACACCACTAAACTCAATTTGATTCATCTACCAGTCTTTTTTCTTGGTTAGGTGCATAGGGAGTTTGACTGCAAGAAAAATAATGTGCATTTTAGCAAATTACAGAGCATTACATCTGCTAGGATAATGTTGTAGCATTCATTAGTGCCCTTGAAGACATCAAGAAGGTAGTAAGCTTGTAATTTGAAACAGAGATGATGGCAAGTGGAGGCAGCCTACCTTACTCTTTTGAAGTTTCTTACTAAATTAAGCTTTCCAGAGTGATCTCCTATGTTGTGCCCTAAACTTATGATGTTTCCAGTTCTTGTCTTCTTCGATTCATCCTTACAGCTATATCTAATTGTTTCAGTACTTGATTAACTCGCTCCTAAGCATTTGCTTACTGTTGTCTGAACTAAAACTAGACAGAACAGCAAGTAAAATTAATCAAGATGTTTATAGAAAAGATAACTTTTCTTTTTGGTAAATTAGATATGAAATATGTATACTAATCACAAACCACTGGATTATGGTTCAAATGATCGTGGTAGGCAACTTTCTGGAATCAAAGTATTACATGGAGGCCATGTGTAGGCAATAATTATCTTTGGTCTTGTCTTGACCAGTGAAGGTGTCACTAGTGACTAGTGTAAGAGATGAGGAAGAAGATTATGAAAGAATATGTCACTAAAACATAGCATCCAAAATCTAAGTCTGGTACATACAAAGGAATTTGCTATCACTTAAATGCAATTCACAGAGAATGATTAAAGCTTGACACTTCAAAATTGTCAAAAACTAGCTGTTCATCAATGAATCTGTGGGAAGTGCAGGATGTGTGGATAGCAGCAAATAAAATTATAATATGCACAAAAGAAGATTTCACAAAAGAATCGGTGTAATTGAGTTAAGAAGGATATATTGATCAGGAGAATCAACAAGACAGAGATATTCAAACACAATAAATTTGATTTTGAAAGAAAATCAAAATAGAGTAGTTTATAGAAAAGAAGGGATGGAAATTTGCTTTGTACTGTGTTAATGAAAAGTGCAAGGGACATTAGCTATGGAAAAGATTTCACTGACGTAGCAGAGCAAGATATACAAAATTATTAGATGTTCCCTACCCTCAAGCACCTGTTGAAGAATCAGAGAATGAAGGAACATCTGCATTCCATTGAAGGGACACGCAGAGTCAAAAATTCAGATTTGATATGTAGAAGGATGGGACCTAAATAGTTTTCTAGTTAAATAATAAAGAGCAATTTTAAATTGAAGAAATCTTGATCAAAGGAACATAACAGTGTATAAATAGGAAGGATTAACCTATATCCAAGATTCCATACAGATATGAATTTGAGTATCTACTCTTGAAATCTCATAGAAACGGTTCATCTTTTATAATTTATTTCATTTCATCTCTCCCTCTCTTGGAATATAGGATATACAAGAAAGAAGATGCTCAATTTGACTAACTTGGCACCAATTATTCTATTCTTATATTGATTACAAAACCAAAAGTTTTCTCTTTCATATGATAAAAAAAAGGACAAAGACTTACCACACCATGATTGCAGATTGAAATCCCAGTTTTAGAAAAGGACCAATAACCTTGAAAGCTTTTTGTGAAAATCCTCCCCAAGTATTTTGACAGCTTCGTCCCAGTTTCATATAAAGTATCAAACAAAAAACTATCAACCAAAATGATATTGAGTTTGCCAATGCAGCTCCACGAAAACCCAATGTTGTCTGATGAACTAATATATAACAAAGAATAAAATGGAGAATCAAAGGGAAAAATGAGCATATGGCCAAAGGCATCACAATGCTTTGGGTTTGGAAGAAACGTGTTAAGGACTGCATTATAGCAAATGCATAAATACCAGGAATTAGACCCCTCAAGTATATTTTTGCCATCACTGACACATCAGCTTGTTGCCCAATGAGTATGAATATTGATTCCGAATATAGCCAAAATATTGTTACAAAAATTGCACAAACAAATGTGACAATCATGGATGCTTGCAAGTACACACCCAACATCAGATATTCCTTTGCACCATATGCTTGCCCACACAAAGTCTCCAAGGCACCAGTCAAACCAATCTACATCAACAATTGAGGGCTTAGTCAAGAAATAAAGGATTGTACAGAACAATTAAGCATATGTCTACAGAGGAAGTCACATTAAAGTAAATGATGAGGTCACATTGAATGCAAGACATCATGTATTGTCCAAACAGAACAAGAACTGACACCATGAATTGCTTTCCTCTGCCACAGTCTAAAATGCCTGCTAAATTCAAATCTGAAGAGTATTCCTTTGTTTGTAGATAGAAAAAGCAAGTTATCACTACTTACAATATGACAGATGGTTCAGATATTAATCAGAAAGGAAAAGAACAGATTCCTTGTAAAATCCACCCTTAGAGATTGTATTGTGAATACAAATGAGCATTATAACTTATTATAATCATAACAATTTCCTTTTTAGTCAGTGTTCATCTATATATGGTCCTGATGGAGATAATGAATCAAACTTGATCGCATCTGTTGAGGGTTATGATGTTATATTTTCATGAAAAGAATACTTTTTTAAGATTTAGTTGCACGTGTGTCCTACATATGCCCAGAAGTTGCCTTCCTAATTTGATGTAGCAGCACAATATCAGGGCAAATATTTTGAGTTTAACAATAAATTAAGTACATCAAGAAAGAACTGCAAGAAAGAAAAGCACATTTTTATGGTTTACTGATGAGAAATAAGAACTTTCTTTGCTTGATAGTGACTGGATAGTCCTACAAGCATAAAAGAATACAATATCTACACTTCAGCTAATATGTATGCTCTTTAATAGTCAACTTGCTCGTAGGTAACAGTAATGGATAGGAAGTGGAAACTATCATTCCTATTGGTTATTGTTGTAGATATACAACAAATACAGATTAGGACAAATAAGAGTTTATACAACAGCAAAAAACTTTCTCGAATAAAGCATGCTGTCATCATCATAAGAGAACTTGGGAATATACAGATTCAGTGTCTACATAAATAGATAAAAACAGGATAGCCATGGTCTCTGAGTAGAAGTCTGACTCATACATACAGCAGAGGTCGTTGAAAAACTCGTCACAACTTGGACATGTAGGAGAAAAAGGAGTTAGTGTGATGGTTGGCCAAAATGGTGAAGGCATCCACCACCTACATAAATCAATTAAACCATACTTAGGTGCATCATATGGTAGAAAGATAAAGATATTTTTTAATTCAGTTATGTGTCTTGCTAAGTGATAGAAAATTTGAATACAGGATAGGATAGATTATTGATTTGAATTTGAAATGTAGATATTTATACACAAAATGTTTTTTTTCATATAACAACATCATCTAGCATGGGTTCCCAAGGGATTGTGGGTTTTAGATCAAGCACTCAACAATTGATCATGAAATCACTTTGAGGCATATTATTGAAAAAGTATGGAATGAGAAAGACAAAACTTATTATTGTTTCGTTGATTTCAATAAGGCTTTTAAAACAGTCCCTAGACATAAGTTATGGTTTAGAATAAAGGATCTTGGTATTCCAATGCATTTTAAAGTGGTTATCCATAGATGAGCTGAAAGAAGAATTCCAAAAGGTAATTGATACATTCTCTAATGAAAAGGTTTTTATTAGGGATACTTTGAAGAAGTTAACAAGAATATATTCATTGCCAGCCTGGTAGGACAGTCATCCAGCTAGCTATACTGCCAAATGGTTAAAGTTTGTGCAAACAAAGCCTTATGGAAACTCAGAACTCAAAAAGTACTCATTCCTCAGCATGCTGAAATCCTAGCAGTGACTTAGGCGCTGAAAGACTACAAGGCACATCTGGCAGCGGTGCAGCAAATCCCAGAAGATAAAGCAAACACAGGCCCACCAAATCAGCCGCCACCAAATTAGTCACCTATTTGTCTTCTAAAGTTTCAATATTTTATGAAGTTTCCAATGTACTAAAACATTATAGTGATACTTTAAAGAATCAGTTTCAAAGACTATTTGACAGTTACATTTTGCGAAGTTATAAATATGTAATTTAAGGACTATTGAGGGGTCCTAATTTTGTATTTTGTTGCCTCGTAGTGCAAGAGTGAGACACAATCAAAGTTGGATAGGAACCCTTTAGTATTGTGTGCATTTGGAGTTGAATATGCTGCTTTAATATTTATTTTAAATCTATAAGCTTAAACAAACCTGAATATCCTTTTCCTTTGTGAATATGATATTCATCTAAGTGGCATTCATTCCTTTCTGGGATTCAGTAAAATTTAAATCTGAAGTTGTGTATTTTATCATTGGTATCTCCATCTTTACATTAAGATGTTGGTAATGTTTATTCTTTAAAATCTTTTCGTTTCAATAGCCTATGCATTAAAAGTTGGTATTTAAAAATCTTAAATTTACCTTTCTGTTTCAAATCTTTGGTTGCATTTGTATCATGGCATTTCTTTCTTATTTTGTTTTCTTGTAGGTACATATTGCAATATATTTTATTATATTGTCTGTATTTCCATTTATGAGGACTTTAGTGCATTTTGGTAGTTTAGAAATGCATTTTTTATTGTTTGATTTTATTTGTCTTTCTATGTTTTTGTTTTGCTTTCTTGGTTTTTGCTTGGTTATATTTTTATCCTCATTCTATGTGCCCTTGATTTTCCCCTTCTCTCAACTCCTTTTATTTAGCTCGGATCTGCAACATATTATCACTTCTCCTTTGATATCTTATCATCCTAATGAAGAATCACAGAGTGTGATTCGAAACGTTGATGAATAAAAATTTGCACAGAATCTAATCCAGAAGAAAATCAAGCAAAGTTTAACATGGATTGTGGAAATCTGATAGCACTAATCAATGACAACGCTGACAGCACCTTTGACGTCAATGACAACATTATGTCCAACAATCTCCCCCTTTGTCATTGATGGCAAACCAAAGAAATGCTCCCACCGAGAGTATCTATCAGAAATATGGGCACAGAAATAAGAAAGCTGCAATAATTAAAAACAGAATATATGTGCTTATTTTTCATTCAAATACATAACACTTATATAGGAGTTTAATCTCCTATATTATAGGAACCACAGTAACAATATTATATTCTAACAATAATATTATGTTGTTTGTCAACAACTTTATAACTATCCTAAACACCTATGTGAGAACTAATTCCCAACACCCCCCCTTAGTGTGTACATGGGGAGAAAGTACATCACAATACTTGATTACCATGTTCAATAGTCCACTAAGAATATAAGGTAAGAATAGGGACATACACATATACTCATGTCAAGCAATAGTGGAACTGACCTCACTTCGCTTAGCGTACTTTCATCCAAGGATAGGGACAAGCACATCAATCCAAGGTCTTACATAAAGTTTGGATAGGGACAAACACATGTATCCAACATCAAGGTTATGAACACGGACACACACATCGGCTCACAACAATTATGATTGGTGACACACACATCAAATCATAATCATCAACTCTTGTGATTGGGGACAAATACTTCCAATCACTTACACAATCTTGTGAATGAGGACAAACACATCCATTCACAAACTACCAAGAAATGTAATTGGGAGCATAAGCATCCAAACCCAACATAAAAAGCTTGATGCAACAACAATTATAGATCATTACCAGGCTGATCACAAATGATGCTGCCACTTGGAAACTAATCTTCACTTTAGTCATTTTGGCACAAATAGTTTTTTCACTAATGCAATTTCACGGCGCCGTCGCAAGTGATTAACGAGAGGTCATTGAATGTCCTCCAACCTCATGTGCCTCCGAACTCCAATTGATTTGCTAATTAGCGAATTTGACTTTGAAACTCTATTTCTAGGATGGCCCCCCACAAAATGGATGTCGTGTACAAGTGATAGTACATCCAATTACAATTGAGGCAAATTTGTTTTATAATTTTTAATATTTTGACCTAACTCTAAAATAATGACAACATACAAAAAAAATTTACTTTTAAACTATGACACACATTAACTCTATAAGAACCAATAACAATTATCTTAAATCCTATTACAACACAATCAATGCACCAATGACAACATCCTTAACAACTATTCAACTATTATCTCCCTTGAATAATATACTGCTACGGTGCTACCTTTAAATAATTCCTAGGGTATCATTGACCTCTATATGGAGATTTTGTAACAATGGGGAAATATTGGAGGTAGTGATCATCCCTTCCAAAGCATTGTCACTTCAAATCATTAAACTTATTTTCTCCAAATTCTCTTTTGTGGCGATAGATTTGTCCCAAGGCTAGATTTTTAGAACGATTCTCTACATGAAATTGGTCCTTTGACATAGACATTTGAGTTCCAAGAATAGGTAGCTTAAAAGCACTAACAAACAATGCATCCTTGAAATAACTCAGATCGTCCTCCACATTCACTTTCGCTGCAAGCATGAATGTTTGTTTGAATATGTCAAATGCATCCAATCCTGCAAGACAGTGTGCAGTATGTTCTTCTTTACGATTATCAATGTGAATTTGAATAGATGTTCTTCGTTTCTACCTACGTCCTCATATTTCCACCAATTAACTCCGTTGTATTCTCAATGCTCATGGGAGAGTTGCACAAATGATCAACCTGGAATGGTCTTCCTCTTTCCTCTCCTCCTTGTTCGCAACTCATTACTAGGTAATGTTTGATTCTTCTGAGCTTTAATAGCCTTATCTTGTGACAAAAACTGAGCACAAACCCAAACAAGAATTTGTTCAAACATCCATCAAAAAGAAGCTCTACTGAGAGCTTGAAGATGACTTTAGCGTTGTTATCCTACTCAATTTTGAAAGAATCGTAGTGTATAATGTAGCTTTCATATCACTCCTCGCTTCAGGTCCATGGATGTTAGATATTGGATTGCTTGCTTGCATTGACCACTCCAATCTCAACCAAAAACAAAATTTAAAACAATTGACAATAGCAAAGCACTCTCCTATGCTAAGATTTACCTACTATACTATGGAGAACTACAACTCACAGACTTTAATTTTCTTGGGCCCTCCAATGAAGGAGTTAAAGCCCAATCCTGCTCTAATACCATAATAGACATATAGGCACAAAAAGACAGAAGCTACAATAATTTAAAATAGGATATATGTGCTTCTTATTTTTCATTCAAATACATAACACTTATATAGGAGTTTAATCTCCTACATTATAGGAACCACTCCCTAATAATGTGAGTTGTTCTAACAGCTCACATACCTATAATCTCTCGTACAACTAATAATATATATTTTCCTATAATATTCTAACAAACCACACTAACAATATTATATTTTAACAATAATATCATATTGTTTGCCGACAACTTTATAACTATCCTAAACACCTATGCAAACACTAATTCCCAAGAGTATCACTCCTCTTTGGGAAACAAGCTCTATCTAATAAGCATTTTGGCTCTCACTCCCCCTTTGCCATCAATATCAAAGGGGCTGCCTTCAAGACTTTCTCTCACCCTATCTAAAACAATCCATATCTTGATACATTTTGCACTAAACCACAAGACCATCATGTGAACTTGTGGGAGGAAGTCAACACTCCCCTTGAAAATCTACTTCCTCTTAAAACATTAAAAAGAAGTGAGATCTCCCTCTCATCTTTTGCTTGAAATTCTCAAAAGTGTTATCATACTCTAGATTTTTGTACCATGGCCAACTTTCATCTTTTAGTCTGAAAAGTCATTCTATTTCCTTGGTCTCACTGAGGTCATCACCTATTGTGACGCAGTAGTCCACAATAGGCTTCCTGGTACACTATTCTTTGATTTCACATACTTCCATACTGGATTACACGTTAACTTGTTACAGAATCCATCATTTTTCTCCATTTGAGTATGTGAAGCGGTATAATTAGGTGCAAGTCTTTCAAAATTTGGTTCCCCATGCTTCCTTTTCCACAACTTAGACCAAATCTTCTAATCAATAGAGGTGATTTCCTTTCTAAGCAGCTTGGAGGCATTCACAAAATTACTTCTACAATGTCTTGTAGTGTGTCCAAAATTGTTAAACTTGTAACATATGACATTGAAATCAACCAAAGGAGAAAATGCATTTCTAGTCACAAAATTATTCTTCCTTGTAGGAAATCTTTTACAATATACTATCTTCAGTACATAATGATTGCAATTAAAACAGTAACCACAACTTGATATTGTAGATTGGTCCTCCTAAATTTTGTGTTTGATATTTCTTCTTGTTGTGAACATGAGTGAACCCCTCATCTTCCTTTGTGCTATCTTCAATCACTTTGGATTGATCATGTCTTGAACTTCTGAAGCCAAACTCATCTAGATCTTTTGCACTTGTACTCATGGAATGCCCAATAACATTAGTTTTCATTGAATACAATACTAGTCTTGATGTGTGGTGTTCTCTGACTACATATAATCTCATCAAAGATCTTAGTACTCTTTCCCAATTTTGAATTCATGCTTAGTTGATTGTTACCTTTCTCCAAATCCTTTCTCAAGAACATCACTTTTGCTTCAAGTCTTTCACAGTCCTCCTCTTTGGCCTTTAAATTTTATGTTATTACGTCATTTCTCCTTTTTGGATCTTCCAATTGGACTTTCAAATCTATGATTAGCTTCTCTGATTTTTCATTGATTTTGATGTCCTCTAAGCTTTGATATACATGTTTCACAATTCCTTTCTTGAGATTCTTGATCTCCTTGTGAGCAAAATGAAGTTCTTCAAGATCCATTCCAGCATCTTCTTCTTCATTTCCAAAAAACACATTCTCAGCATCCTTATCTAGAGTTTCCATCACCATGAGTAGAGCCTTTTTACTTTTCACTTTGGAGGTGTGTTGATCATACTCATCAAATGAGTAGCCATCTTCTTCAGCATAGAAACCATTCCACTTTTATCTTGTGACACCTTGTAACTACTTGAAATGTACTGTTGTCGTACAGCTACCTGATTCTCTCTCACCGTAGCACGTAGGATTGTAGCACTATAGGACCACGTAGGACTGTAGTACCGTCAGAACGTAGGGCCACGTAGGACCGTCGAACCGTACACATAGGACTGTCGGACCGTAGGACCACATAGGACTGTCGGACCGTAGGACCACATAGGACTGTCGGATCGTAGGGCCATGTGGGACCGTAGGGCCGTAGGGCTACATAGGAGCGTCAGAACGTAGGGCAACGTCGGATCGTCGAAGCATAGGGCCACTTCTTGTCGTATGATCAAGTTGTTCTCACCGTAGGACCAAGTCGTTCTCACTGTAGGACCAAGTCTTTCTATCGTATGACCATAAGGCAATCCTCTCCCTTCGAATACTTAGTCGCCTAGCTTGATCTTTTGAATTCGGAATTCATAACGACAAGTTGGATTGTCGATAACAACGAAGATTTGCACATGCAAGAGACAAATTGCAATCGATAATGATAGCACTCCAAATTCTATCAAATAAATCTTCGATACAACAACTACGAACCATCGGTAGAAATCAAATATCGTTGTTTGTTACAAATTTGCCTTCTACAAAAAACTTCACAAATTTGACGCACAATGTGAAATATCAGAATTATATTTCCAACGGCAGACTAGGGTGGCTTCTAACCACTGAAACTGCAAATACAGAATAGGGAGGGTCTTGCACCTCCGAAACTGCAACGACGCCAAACTCCAACTGGAATTCGCAAATACAAAGAAAATATCAAATTCACCATACCATCCTACAATGTCAACACGGCCTTATAAAGGGCTCCGAGAAGTTTCCCGACGGGTTACAAATAGGCCGACATACTTTATTTATTATTTTATTGCCTAGGCCCCTTTTATTAATTAATTAAAGGTCCTTTATAATATTATTTAAATTTTTGGACCACTTAATTAAGATGCTTATGAAAATTGGGGACATTACAAATCCTTTCCGCCCAAAGATTGCTTGCCCTCAAGCAATTTGTCATCAAACCATTTGCTCACTGCGACACTCCAGGATCCCAAACCAAGCGCAGACGTTGGTAGCAATATCCGTTGAAATATCCATGTTGCTTCAGGGTCGCATGCACGAGTAAACCACCATCAAGCTTTCGCTGCGCCACTCTGATATAAACATTGCCATGTCCGAAGTCACCAGGATCCCAAGGAAGCCAATCATAAAACACATCGATGCTCCGATTTAAAGCCTTCATGCCCTCATGCTCATCAATCTCTTCTGGAATCTCATAACTCAGGTAGATCTTGTTGTTTCCATGAGGAAGCCCCTCACATGGAGAGATT
>JAGRRI010042170.1:0-10536 GCA_018584345.1 Thuja plicata
CAATCACCACACATACATTCACTATCTCAATATTGGTAAATGGGTTGATATAATCATGAAGGCATACTATCAAACTATTTCTCACACTTATAAATTCAACACCTATTTGTACATCTATTTTTTAATCTCAATGTGCTGAAATGATCTTCAATATACATATACTTCTTCATTCAACCCCTTAATTAGGTTGCCCAAAATAGATGATAGATATAAGTCCTATCAATTTGCAAAAAAAAGCAATTTTGGTGATTATAGTCCACTCCAAAAGATAAAGAGGTCCTAAAAACATCATAACGCATATTTATACCTAGCTCTGAATTATTTACATATAAGAACTCATCCTCTAAAATTGACAATAAAGGTAACATGTAGATAGCCTAGTATCACATAATTAGTCAGACCAATAAATAAATTCTACTAAAAATAATTCAATTTAGAGCACATAGGGACATTCAAGGAACATCCAACCTCAATACCAAATCATTATCTCTTACCACCACACCATGCAATCTATTGAATTATAAATACATATAAGTTGTTTCACTTTCAAATAGCCAAACAACACTATGAATAAATAGAATTTTATAACTATTTTTGTAGAGAAAAAATCCAGCTAAAACCTAAACAGAGAAAATGCACAAACATTTTGAGCATTTCCTCCAAACTGTAATACCAAAAGTATGAATGTGGAGCAATGTAGAGAATTCTCTACACCAATCTTAATATCCAACTAGATTGTTAGTAAAATTCAATTACAAACCATTTCATCTCCAATGCCAAGGACCTAGAACCATAATATTTCAAAATTCACATAATATAAACAATATATTCAAAACTAAAATATCTCATCACCAAATGTGGATGAATATGGGGAATTCTTTGAAATAGATTACAAATACTCTTTCTTGTGTATTTCATCTTGTAATATTGTTGCATTCTAGAAACATAAAATATTTAGTTACGAGGAACACCAAAGATTAAAACAACATTTAAATATGTATTTTTAACAATCTTCTCAATTAGATTGACTTCATTGGTAACAAAAACACATATTTCCAACAAATTTCAATCCCTTAGCCAAACTAGCTAAGTTTCCCAACTTAAACACTTATCAAACTGGTTTCTTATATAGAAACAAGGGCTCAAAAATACATCAAGTGATATTATATAAGCCATTTTGAATACCACGATATTGAAAACAATTGATGCCACATTTAATATTGCGCACAAAGTTTTCACCTTTATTTCATATCTTTCTCCAATATAAGATAAATTTCATAATAACAAAAATAAACCAAATTTTTTTTTAGAATATTAATTCTTTCTTAAAAATAATTGTATCTTCATTGACCTATTAAAAATATTTAAATATTTTTCTCTTTTAATTTATTCATCTCAACTGAAGTATTTTATACTTAGTACATTCTTCAATGATATGACTATATGATGAACTATAACTGATTGAATGTTTGAAGATGAAAAATTTGATGATCACCGAGCTGTAGAAAGTAAATGTAAGACATTAAATCGTTTAATGTATTGTATTGTGATTGATGTCAACTTAATATGGTATGATTTTACATATACATATTTTCACAACACTTAAATATCTGAAGAGACAAATTTTTTTTCGTGGGTAATCATGTACACCGAGTGACAGTAAACCTTGACAGAGAGTGAACCCTGAACCAAAATTTAATCGTGTTAACTAAAGAATAATGATACCTGAGCAAGAATTACCAAGATAACTACAGTTATCAATGAACATAACTGAAGTTGATGCCCGATCTATCTGCAGTAGTCACTAATCACAACTAAAGTGTTGGCTAACGGGAACTAAAGTTAGGAAAATGACAAAAACACTTAGCTGGTAGGAGAGCTAAAGATAGAGTTAACTAAATTATTGATTTGTTTTTATTGACCAGTTGAACTGAATATTTAAAGCTAGTTTTATTCCTAGTTGTCAAGGAGAAATCTACGAGATAAAACTAAAGCAATGCTTTAAAGATTAAATCAAGCATGGCGAGATTTATGGATCAAGAAGTGATCAATGAAGAAAAAAAGAAGAAAGAAATGGAAAAATCATGTGTTTAAAGAGACAAGTAATTCATTATCAAAAAGGAGGAATGTGGAGTATAATTCTAGTGAAGATAGAAGTCTTCATGCATATTCGATCATACACGCTGAAGAACAGAGCAAAGAATTCTGCAGACTCTAAGCAACAAAGAAGAAAAAACACTCACCAACAAGAAAAAAGTGAAGAAAAGGAATTGAAGAAAACATTGATCAGAAGAGGTATTAATTCAAAAGTTGTATTAATGAATAGATCATTTACTATTTTAGTTTAACCATTAATTTAGAAAATCTCTTAATCGGGTGGGATTTAACCATCCTTAATATATTGAGATTCATCATAAGGAGAATCAAAAGGTTTTCATGTTGACATCATAGTGAATGCTAGGTCAAGTGATAAACTGTTAGTTTTAAATCCTCTAATAAGGTAGCACTTAAATGTATGTTTGTAACCTTTAACAGGGTTGGCTGTTCAGCGAGCTCACTTCAGAAGAACAAAAATTTTGGGTTACCTATCCCAAGTGGTTTTTACCTTAACAGGGTTTCCACATTAAAAATCCATGTGTCAAATGTGTATATGGTTCATTGCTTTGATGTTTTTCTTTACACATTACTAAACCAGGACTGATCGGTAAACACTAAGTTATTTACTATATTTTTGTAAAGGTTAAGAAAAGATTAAAGCTTAAGAAAAGGGTAAATAGTATATTCTCTGAGCATTATATATGTGTTAGATTCAAACAAGGCATACATCTTGTAGGACTGAATATAAATAGAGGTTTTATATATGTGGTATACGTTTTAATTGAAATATTGGATTATTTTTTGAGGGCACTCATTCACTTCCCCCCCCCCTCTCTATTATTCTAACAATTGGTTTTAGAGCTTGTGTGCTTAGAAGGGAGTTTGAATACTAAAGCTAAAGATCACATGATGAGTAAAAGGTATGTGCCTAAGTTTAAAAAGGACAACTTTACATCATGGCAAAGCAGGATAAGACTCCACCTATCAGGTATTGGAAATGATGTCACACAGTACCTGGAGACTGAATTTGTGTTACCTACTGGACCTTTGATAGTTGATCAATTAAGAGAGAAACATGAGAACAATTGTATGATGATACAACTTTCTTTCTCACTCTCTAATTGTGAATTTGAAGATATCAAATCATGCACCACTACAAAGAAAAAGTGGGACAAACTTAAGCTAGTACATGGAGGAGATAAAAATGTGCTAAGGGCCAAAGCTGAATGCCTAATAGGAAAATTTGATGACCTAAGAATGAAAAAAGGAGAAAACATCACTTAGTACAGTAGTAGGATCAAAGAGGTTGCTAATGCTATCCAAGGAGTAGGAGGTGTACTTGATGAAGAAACTATGGTAAGTAAAATTTTAAAAACCTTACTACATGTTTATGCTATTAGAGTATTTGTTATACAAGAAATGAGAGCAGTAGCAAATAACAATGTTACTCTAGATAGTTTGATTGGTAGAATTATTTCATTTGAGATGAATAACATTGGCAATAGTGTCTTACCAACTATTGAGTTTGCATTTAAATATTCTCTAAAAATAACTAAATCAAGTCATAAACACACTATGATAAATGATAGTGAAAGTGATAGTGATGAACAAGAACTTGATGAGATTGAAGCACTAATGGATAGAAGATTTTAGAGAGGCAAAGGTAGATACAAAGGTAAATTACTATTGGTATGTTTTAATTGTAAAGATATTGGACACTTTGCTACTAGATGTCCAAATAAGAGAAAAGATGACAGAAAAAATGACAGATCTTATGAAAGGAAGTATGATAGAAGTGATGATAGAGATTACCGAAGCAACTGGAAATTTGACATAAGAGATAATAAAGACTACAAGGACAAAGGAAATAAGGCTTGTTACTTATCTCAGAACAAAGCAGAAAATACTGACAACGATTCTGATGAAGATATTGAGGTGGTATTTGTTACTATGAAGGATGATTCAGATGAAGAAGAAAGGTATGTAGAAAGTGCACTCATATCTAAGGTTAGTAAAAATAATGTTTGCATTATTGATAGTGGCTGTACTCACCACATGATTGGAGATAAGGAAAATTTTGAAAATTTTGAATATTATAATGGTGGATCAGTAAGAATGGGTAAAGACTCACCTTGTCTAGTTGAAGGTAAAGGAACCATAATGTTGAATAATCTAATCAGATGTGAAAATGCATATT
This sequence comes from Thuja plicata, assembly GCA_018584345.1. NCBI lineage: Eukaryota > Viridiplantae > Streptophyta > Pinopsida > Cupressales > Cupressaceae > Thuja > Thuja plicata. The sequence continues at coordinate 4,295 of JAGRRI010042170.1, forward strand.
GGGTGAAAGGACTTTACTATAATCTATTAAGTTTTTCATAGCTAAATAACACAGGACACCGAGTTGCATTTGAGAACAAAAAGGCAAAGATCTATAATCAATCAGGAAGGTTGATTAGTACTGGTGAACAAACAAAAGGTAACCTATTCTATCTTGATAAGATTGAGACCACTTTTTTATTGGCTAGAAATGAAGACATATGGTTGTGGTATAAAAGGTTATGTCATGTAAATTTTGACAACATGGTTAGTATAAGTAATAAAAGGAAAGTAAGAGGCTTACTGAGCATGTCAAAACCTGACCATGTCAAGTGTAAGAATTTTCAAAAAGGTAAAATGAAAAAGTCTAGTTTCAAGAGAAAATACTACACATCTAATGCTATTATAGAATTAGTCCATATTGACCTATGTGCACCAATGAGAACAAAGAACTATTATGGTGATAGATACTTCATTCTCTTTGTTGATGATTGTTATAGAATGATGACTGTTATGTTCTTAAAAGAAAAATTAGAAGAATTTAAGATATTCAAATGGTATAAAGCTATAGTTGAAAAACAAAGTGGAAAGGATATAAAATGTCTAAGATCAGATAGAGGAGGAGAATTTATTTATGATGTTTTCACTAACTTTTGTAATGAGCATGGAATTAAAAGATAGGTTTCTACATAGAGAACACCACGACAAAATGGGATTGCTGAAAGAAGAAATAGATCAATCGTTGATTGTGCCAGAACATTGATGATTGAAAAAAGAATCACACAAACATTATGGAGAGAAGTTGTCAGTACTGTTGTCTATACATTAAACCGAGTTCAATTGAAGAAAGACACTAATAAGACACCCTATGAGCTATGGTATGGATACACACCTAATGTAAGTTACTTTAGAATTTTTGGAAGATGTTATATTTTGAAAGATGAAAGAAATGGAAAGCTTGACTGTAAAGGTGATGAAGGAATATTTTTAGGTTATTCTACCAAAAGAAAAGCTTATAAATATCTTAATAAATCGTCTAACAAAATCATTGAAAATGCAAATGTCAAAGTGGATGAATTTGCTTGGAAAAATAATGAGGAGAGTAGAAAGGAACCAAAAGAATAAAACATATTTGAGTAAAGTGAAGAATGAGACACTCTTCGTAAGAAATAGTGTATCGCTACCAAGTGTCAGAATAATGTACCCGAGCATCAGGCTACAAACACTGAAAATAAGGAAATTGCTCACAAGGATGTACCAAGTGATGAAGATCAAAATGAAGTTTAAGATGATGATCAAAATGATGTACATATATTTGAACTTGTACTTGCCAAGTATGTCAGAAGACACCATCCACAAAACTAGATCATAGGAGATAAAAAGGCTAGTATGAGAACAAGAAGTAAGTCACTGAACACTAGATGTTTGATTTGTGATTTTGAGCCTAAATCTGTTAATATTGTACTTCAGAATTAGGAATGGGTTAGTGCAATGAATGAAGAGAGAATGGATTGAAAATAGAAAAACATGGACATTAGTACCTAGACCAAGTGACAAGAATGTCATTGGTACCAAATGGATATTCAGAAACAAACTGAATGAGAATGGAGAAGTCACAAGGAACAAAGAAAGATTAGTATGCAAAGGTTATGCACAAGAAGAAGGTATTGACTATGGAGAAACCTTTGCAACTATTGCTAGACTAGGAGTAATAATTCTACTTGCTTATGTTGCTTACAATGGATTCAAGGTATACCAAATGGATATAAAATCTGCATTCCTAAATGGAATACTAGAATAAGAGGTATACATTGAACAACCATAAGGGTTTGTTGATCCTAACAAGAGGAAAATGGTATGTAGACTACACAAAGCCTTGTATGGATTGAAACAAGCACCAAGAGCATGGTATGAAATACTTCACTCTTATCTCATTAGTATTGGATTTGTAAGAACAAGTGATAACAATCATCTGTATTTAAAAGAAGATATTGATGATAACATTTTGTTTGCTGAAATAGTTGTTAATGATATCATATTTGGAGGCTATGATATGTTATGCAAATCATTTTCTGATGAAATGAGAAAAGAGTTTAAGATGTCAATATTTGGGGAGATCAAAATTTTCCTTGGTCTACAGATTCTTCTACAGGATGAAGGAATCTATATCACACAATCCAAATATATCAAATAAGTGTTGAAGATATTCAAGATGGAAGATTCCAAACCAGTTGGGACACCTATGGAAACCAAATGCAAACTGACAAAGGAAGACAAGTCAATGGAGGTAAATCAAACCTTATATAGATCAATGATTGGAAAGCTAATGTATGTTTTACATACTAGACCATATATAGCACATGCAGTTGGAATAGTTGCAAGATTCTCTGCTAATCCCAAGGAATCACACATGACTATTGTCAAAATAATTCTAAGATATGTAAAGAATAATGAGGACTATGGTCTGTGGTGTAACAAAGAAGGAAAATTTGAGCTTCAAGTCTATACTGATGTTGATTGGGCTGTAAATGTAGATGACATAAAGAGAACAATAGGAGAATAATTCTTTATGGATGACAAACTTGTCACATGGATAAGAAAAAAGCAAGGATGCATCTCTCAATCCACTGCAGAAGTAGAATATGTGGATGTTGCTACAAATTGGTCTAACAGTGCATGGATCAAGAAATTACTGGAAGGTTTGAATATGAAAATTATTGAACCATTAATTATCTATTGTGATAAAATACAAGTGCAATAAAAAACTCAAAGAACCCTGTAATGCATGCTAAGACAAAGCATATTGCTATCAAGTATCATTACTTAAGAGAATAAGTGAAAGAAAAAGAGGTGATACTAGAATATGTTAAATCCAAAGAACAATTAGTAGACATATTAACAAAGCCACTACAAAAAGATACATTTGAGTACCGGAGAAAGAGACTAGGGGTCTGACCCTTGTCTATTGGCCACTAAGCTAACTAAGAGGCTGCATCAGCCTACACATTATCAGAAGATCAATCATGTTGATGCAAGATGGAAATGGAATGAAATGATACATCAATACACTGAAAGGTACTTATCTGCACCGAACACCAGAGTTATTGTTGGCTACTATAGAGTTGTATTGCTGATGGACAAAGGAAATTCAAGAAATATATTAGAGAAAGAGATATTATATGTTTAGCATTGTTGTCAAAGGGAGAGATGAACTAAATAAATATATCCATATCTATATGAAATATCTAGAGAAAAGGGAGAAACGATCCAAAGGGAGAGAAAATAAATATCCATCAAAAAGAGGAACAATCAAAGGGAGAGAAAACATCAGAGAAAGATTTAAAGAAACATCCATCTAAGGGAGAGAACTGGAGAAAAGTTAACACTACATATCTATCTAGAAAAGGGAGAAGAGATTCTATAATAAAGGAAGAAGAAAGAATTGCTACATCTACCCAGTGAAGGGAATGAAGAAAGAAAGTACTCCGCAGGAATCAAATCTAAGCTAGATGAGCTTACCGAAAGTCAGATATTTGAATTGGCTACAGAATAATGATTTTGGGAGAGATTGATGAACTATAACTGATTGAATGTTTGAAGATGGCAATGTTGATGATCATCGAGATGCATAAAGTAAATGCAAGACATTAAATTAGTAAACATATTGTATTTTCATTGATGTCAGCTTAATATGGTAAGATTTCTCATATATATATTGTCACAATGCTTAAATATCTAAAGAGACAAAGTTTTTGTTATCGATAATCATGTACACCAAGTGACATCAAACCTCGATAGATAGTGAACCCCGAGCACTGAAGTTCATAGTGTTAACCAACAGAAAGTGATATCCAAGCAAGCATTACCAAGCTAACTACTATTGTCAATGAATAGAACTAAAGTTGATGCCTGAACTCTCTGTAGTATTCACTGAGCACAACTAAAGTCTTGATCAACGGGAACTAAAGTTAGGAAAATGACAAAACACTTAGCTTGCAAGAGCTAAAGATAGAGTTAACTAATTGATTGATTTGTTTTTATAAACTAGTTGAACTGAAGATTTAAAGCTAGTTTTATTTTGGGTTGTCAAGGAGAAATCTACGAGATAAAAATAAAGAAAGACTTTAAATATTAAAGCAAGCATGGTGAGCTTTACGAAAGAAAATAAGAAGAAAGAAATGGTTAAATAATGTCTATAAAAAGATAAGTAATTCATTATCAAAAAGGAGGAATCTTGAGTATAATTGTGGTGAAGATAGACGTCTTCATGCAGATATGATCATACAGGATAAATAATAGAGCCAAGAATTCTGCAGACACTGATAAATAGAGAAGCAACAACATTCACCGAGCAAAAAGAAGGAGAAAAGGAATTGAAGAGAACATTGATCAGAAGAGGTATTATGGAATTACAATAGATCAAAAAATATGCAATTCAAAATTTGCATTAATGAATAGATTATTTATTGTTTCAGTTTAACCATTGATTCAGAAAATATCTCATTTGAGTGGGATTTAACCATCTTTAATATATTGAGATACATCCCAAGGAGTATCAAAAGGTTTTCATGTTAAAAACATAGTGAATTCTACATCAAGTGACGAACTGTTAGTTTTAAATCCTCTAACAAGGTTGCACTTAACAGTGTGTTCATAACCTTTAAAATGGTTGGTTCTTCATCGAGGTCACTTTAGAAGAGTGAAATTTTTGAGTTACCAGTCCTAAGTGGTTTTTTGCTTAACAGGGTTTCCACGTTAAAAATCCATGTGTCAAATGTGTATATGGTTCATTTCTTTGATGTTTTTCTTTATACATTACTAAAACATGATTGATTGGTAAACACTAAGTTATTTATTATATTTCGGTAAAGGTTAAGAAAGGATTAAATTCTATTCGGTAAACCTTAAGAAAAGGATAAATAGTATATTCTCCGAGCAGTATATATATGTTAGATTCACACAAGGCATACATCTTGTAGGACTAAATATAACTATAGGTTTTATATATGTGATATAATTTTTGGTTGAAATATTGGATTAATTTTTGAGGCCACTGATTCAAAGCCCCTCCCCTCTTAGTTATTCTAACAAATTCATGACAACCTCTATCTAAGATGGAAGAGATTCATAGTCTAAATCCTAATATCATTCAATATCTTCAAAATGTAAAGTTGTTTTTTAGAAGAGAACAAGTGATATACAATTTGTTAACTACATTCTAGCATAGAAGAACCAATAATTCTTGTGAAAGGGCCTTTTGATAGTTAAAATTTCATGTTCCAATGATTCATACAAAGATAATAATTTGAAATAATATATGGGCATGCTCCATAGTCCATCACTATCATTTTATGTACAAAAAATAGCTACTAATTAATCTATTACAAATCAATGAGGGTCATATTCTCCTTGCATTTTCTAGTTCTTGTTGTGGATACTGATACATGCATGATCCATGAGAGAAAAAGTATCCCAACAAGTATTGCAAAAAAGTATATAGATGATATTTGTTTTGTTGTGGATAATGATACATGCATGATGAAAGAGGTACAACAAAGAACTTCTTGGGATTTACCGATGGTTTATTAGGTAGATGGTTATATTGCATCACTTCATGTTGATGAATTATTTTCCAAATTGAATGATGTCAGTTCTCCTAGGTTTGGTACCTATGAACAAATCTATTTGAAAATTCACTCAAGTTGAAGGCACTCATGATAGAGAAAAGAGTGAGGAAAAAGGTTGATAATTTATCCAATCATAGTGGTCTTATAAAATATGTGATGGATAAGATTAGGAAGAATTTTTTAACTAAGGAGGAAGGAAATTTTTTTGTTGCAGCAAACATTGAAGAAGTAGAGATTGTATCTTCTATAATCAGGAAGGCAATAGGTAGAGCTACTAGGAGTTCCACATTGCTAAATGAAAAAGAAAAAAAAATTGAAGTAGATGAGACACCTATGGTTGAACAAAGTACATAGAAGAGAAAGAGGGGAAGAAAATCTAAAGTACTTGGCATGACAACTAAGAAATTAGTTAAACTTAATACTAGGAGAAGATTTACTGTTGATAGCATAGCTGATAACATAAGGCAATATGGAAGTGTAAGTAATGAAAATTGATGCTATGAGAAATTTTATGATGTAGACAAGCAAAAGATTGAAGATGCTATTGTATTCAATTTGCATAAGTTTTATAGTGGACCTAGTGAACTACATCAGATGATACCTGAAACACTATATAAGAATATTGATGCTAGATGGA
>JAGRRI010042187.1:0-12649 GCA_018584345.1 Thuja plicata
AATCCTAATTTTTGAAAGAGAATTGCTCCTAAAAGACAAGTAACTACTATTGTAATACTATAAACTAGAATACAACATAGTGCTATAGAACAAATCTGGACCAGACAGACATCCATAAATAAGAATATAATATAGGAGCACTATAGAACACTATTTTTGCATGACACGGGAACCATTCTTTTCTTCCACTATTTTGAGATCATACATGAAACATTCTTTTCTTCCACTATTCTGAGATCATACAGGAAACATTCACGTCTTCCACTATTCTAAGACCATATATGATACACACATGTTCTCCACTATACTAAAGGTTCAAAATACATATCTCATTAACACAATGAGACACATCCAGACCAAAAATCTTGAGGAAATATCATCAAGCTCATCCAAAACATATAGAAAACAATGTTCGACATCAATGACAACACATGATAATCGTAAATGGTTATTTCCAAAAAATGTGTGAGTGATATATAAACACCCTTTATCTCCTTGTTTTGGTAACCAAGATCAAGTATTATTATGAATCCATCAATAAATCAAGTGAATTCAATATTTTAATGCCAACCTTCAAGATCTAACATTTCCTCAAGAATCCAAGGCACTTTGAAGACAATCTTCTCCATTATAGCAATATTCTCTCCCATGATGGCCAAGTAGAGGAGTTATCAATCAAGAAATAATATATTTTGTCCATCCAAATTTATTATTCCTTCATATCAAGTATTCATCAAGCATAAAACATTGAAGGTCTAGGAGTGGAATTCATAGATCCATGCATTTTTTGAGGGCATCCTTGTTTCCTTTCTACATTCCAAGGTTTAACAACTAAAATTAAATAAATATACAAGCATCTTCATGAATATATGTGATCTCAATATATATTCATGAAGGTATTTACAAGGTACATCTAATATTTACCTTTACATTTACTTTCCTTTATGCAATTTCATTTCACTTTCAAGGTTGATTCCTAAACAAGGGTTTAACCAAGGAAAACCCCTTTCCATAACCTTTTCCCCATTTTTTGTGTCTAGGAATAGGCGGCACTATTGTTGAAACCATTCTAAAAATTTGTGCATTTGTCAGACTTACTATGAAAGTTTGAGGCAAAATCATAGGGAACACAATGAAAATATGCAAACTATTCTTCGGAACAGAATGCCCTGTTTGATTTTTACCCTATAAAATCACTTCAAATTTAAATTTTAGGGTTAGTACATCTTTATAGATTCCATTTCTAGTCATTGCAAGTGTCTGCTTATTTTCTGTCAATTTGTATTTCCTGAATCTTGTAGATTTTTCTTATTTAGCCTCCTATTTGGCATCAATATATCATTTCCCCTCAAATCCATTTAATCTTAGTCATAGTACATATAACGCCTTGAACTTCTAAGTGTTGATACATAATATTATAAAATAAGGAAAAAATAGGTTTACCCTCAAACTATATATTCAAACATTACCCAAAATAGGAAATAGTTAGAAAAAGTAAAAGACGAGATTCATGTCCATAATGTAACTACTCGTTCCATCCCATTCCACTACGTGCAACTATTTATATTTATTTTTTCAACCTATAAACCACCACCTCTTCATTCCTCCATCCTCCCTTCAAGACACACTTGCATTGTGTTCCCCGCAAGTCTACAAATGTGAATCTATCGCACATGCATGTTGTATTTGATTTTGTCAAGTCCAATTTGGGTTGCAAATATCCTAACGTCATTATATTCATTGGCATTAAAAAAGAAAAAAATTTCCTTAGTGGAGGATTGAATTAAAAACCATGCAACCAAATCCCTCTCAGAATAACAAATCCCTCCCCAGGTCTTACATTCACCATGAAAGACTCCAAATCTCCCCACCACTTCTTCTTTACGCATTCTTGCATTATCCATAGAGCCTCTACCTTTGTGGAAAGTTTCAAACACCATGTGAGGAACACATAAGTGATATCTTAATTCATCTAATATCTATACTTCCCTCACAAGAATCCTTCCCTGAGAGTTATTGACACTCTGTTCAGGAAATCATTGTAACTAAACTTGAAAACATTTTTTAATTAAATTTTTGATACTCTTCCCAAAAGTACTACCATTGGCTTTACTAAACGAAGAGTAAAGTTTTCTTGCATCTTTCCTTCATTCAAGAATACACAACCTACTTGATTTAGGGCCACCAAAGAGATGGATGTGCCCAACTACCTTTGAATCAAAGAAAATAAATAAAAATAAATGTTTATGTCTCTGTGATGCTAGCCAACTTTTCACAATGCCACCTCAGGAAATTAATGTGTCATTTCCCTTCATACTTAGCTCCCACCTCCATGCAAGACACCATCACTATCAGCCAATCATTTCATTCTATCTCCCCCTAGATATTAAATAAATTTGATCTATATAAATTGCTCAAAAAAATAAAAATAAAATATTTTAAACTTACAAACATAAGTACTTCACATTATTACCCCCTCCCCTAGAAAAATGTAAAACCTATCAAATAATTGTTACATGTCCAAAAACACACAACTAATAGTTTTATTTCATTGTATATCTAACGACTCCCACCTTAAGAAATTTAAAGATAAATATTTTTCATCTTATTAAACTTACTTAGGGGAGAGGAGCCAGAATGCGCATGGTTTCTTAAACGTAATATGTTAGTGGATACGTTTAGGCCCAATACATGTGCATCTGGTCTCTAGTATGCGGCAGCTAAAAAGTCAAAAAGTAAAAATATTCACACAAATAATATACCCCAAAATGTACCACTAATGGTGAATATATTATTTGTATATATGCCCAGTCATAAACAAAAGGATGCATGTCTTGTCCCACGTCCAACCTGTCTAAAGTACTGACAGGTTCTAACGAGCGGCCTAATAGACCATTTGCAACAAAATTACTGTGAAAGCTAATTTTAAATAAAGTCAATCCAAAAGATAACATTCCAACTAAGTTGATGTGCATGATACTCGCTAGCTAAGGCATAACCCACAATAATAAGAACACATTTCCACGTCGAGAAGTACATACCCAAAACAAGTTGCATACTGGTGATGGAATGGAAACATTAAGACCAATACTGCCTACTAACAAGTGACCACCCTAAAACTATTGAAATACATATTGGTGATGGAATGGAAACATTAAGACCAATTCTGCCTACTAACAAGTGACCACCCTAAAAATATTGACATGACCATGTTCCATCAATCCAACCACAATGTTGCTTCATTCCACCTCAAGTGGACACATTGTGGTCTTTTCAATATTAGACCACTTGCATTGACAAATAAATTTTATGCAAGGCCACCAATTTACATTCAAATGCCATCAAATCTAAGTTTAAAGAAACATATGCTTTCTTGCAACTGAAGTTGAGAATTCAAAATTCAAATTTAAAAGAGGACACAAATTAAATACATCACACCAACAATGTAAAATTGTTTCATACAAGTAGACTTAAAAAACATTATTTATTCCCATTCATGCTATTCAACATCCATCAAAGAGTAGGAGACAAGCACAAGACACATAGTAGGAAGAATCCAAGTTTTTCTTCAAGGTATGTTTACAATTTTACATACTTCATGTGTTGTTTTTCATTTCATTTTCAGTTCTCTTTACCCTTTACTGTCTGTTTCACTTTCTATTTTGTATGGTAACTATACCATCTTAAAATGTTAGTACCCATAATTGAAGGCTCTAGGACCTTTTAGGCCCCATTTTGGTGATTTCTAGGTTTGAATATCATGTATGCTTGATCCCTGCTTCATTTATTTTCTTCCTTTGAAACCTATCACACTTCCCTAGTTCTGGGCATCTCAATTCTATACATAGCATGCAATCATACTATAACTATATTAGAAGTTAGGGCCACCCACAATAATAAATAAAGAGGGGTCCTATCAAGTACCATGTGTATAGTTTTATTTGGATTTTGAATAGCCTTTCTATTGGTTTTTGGCTCCGCAGAATACTTAAAGAATCATAATCAACCACTCATATGAATTGATCCTCTCCCCTTAGTTGAGAGTTCACTTTCCCACCTTTTATTTTTGGGGTATGGTAGTTCCCGAATTTCTCTTTTGATAAGGAATGAAACGACTAATGGAATGCAAAAATATGTTGATGAGAAAAATAATTATTCTACTACGATGGTGGTTTGATGGTTGTTCTCCACTAACCACAAGGATATAGGGACTCTCCATTCAATCTTCAGTGTTGTTGCTGGAGTGATGGGCACATGATCTTCAGTATCGATTCATATGGAATTAGCACAATCCGACGATCAAATTCTTGGTGGGAATCATCATCTCCATAATGTTTTAATAATGGATCATGATTTTCCCACAACCTCTTTTATGGTGATGCGGGTGGTGATAGGTGGATTTTGGAATTGGTTCATTCTGATTCCTATAGGTGCACCTGACATGGCATTTGCATGATTGAATAAAATTCCCTCTCGGTTGTCTCCACCTTTGTTGTCGCCCCCATCAAACCCATCCTTGGTAGAAGTGGGTAGTGACACTAGGTGGATGGTCCATCTGCCTCTAAGTGGTATTACAAGTCTTTTCAGAGGAGTCATTGATCCCGTAATTTCTAGTCCTCATCTGTCATGTGTTTCCCCCATTTCAAGTTCTATCAATTTTATCACTACTATCTCGATGAATAATTTTTATGGATAAGTAGGCAATGGGAATCAATATATTATATCATTTGTGGAAGGTCATAAATTACACATCTATGGAAAGGAAGGTAAGGTCTCATCCTGGACACACTCTCTCTCTACAATCGATGTACATAAATCAATACCAATGGATCACTGACTAATGAATGGCTCACTAATGGTGAAATGGCTCATTGACTTCCTTATGAAGAGAGAGTAAAGATGTGGTCTTCTCGACCCACTTTCATAGGACCCCAAGTAGCTTTCCTAGGGCCCCCACCCAAGCAACAATAGGCCTATCATTGGCTAAAGAAAAAATCCTAGATAATGATTTGTTACCACCCAATTCTTATGCAGAGATCAAGGGCATATGCTTCCAACAAATTTTCTTAAAAAAAACTCCTAGGAGGAACCAACCATAAATTTTGGATGCCAACGTAGGGTGGGAGGCTTAAAATAGTAGGGGTAGGGGTAAGGGTTAGGGAGATCACTACCCTCAAAATTATATGGGCCTTGTCCAGGCCCAATGTGAGAGTGTTTCTTCCAAATCTTTATTTGTGGTCAGCCTGACAATACAAAGTCCCAAAATGAGTATAAAAGGACTTTAAGGCCTCTCATTTTTACATCCATTATTATCCATTATATGTGCAAGCAATCCATGATATTTGGTGATTTCAAGTGCAAGCAAGATTTCAAGTTGTGCAACTGAGGATTTGGATTCGAGATTTGAAGGAAAGCACCCAATTGAAGATATCCATGTCTCCATTTCTTCAAGATTAAATCAAGAAAATGAAATCTTCTTCAATTGATGCAAGCTCTCTCCCATGATGGAAAAGTAGAGGAATTCTCAAGCTAGCAAGAAGATCCACAAGCATACATTCATTCAAGATCTAGGATTAAAAAGTGTGTATCCATTGCATTTGTGAAGACATCCTTGATTCTACTTCTCAAGCACACAGACAAGAATCTTTGTGGGTTTATTAGATCCTAACATCCATCCATGAGGGTTTTTCATGCAAGATGAGTACTTACATTTATCTTTTATACAGTACTTTCCTTATGCAATTTCAATTATCTTTCAAGGCTGACACCTATATAGGGGATTGACCTAGGAAAGTGCCTTTCTACATCCTTTTCCCCCTTTTATTTGTGTGCAGGAACAAGTTGCAGAGTTTTGGATCCAAATTCAGAAGTATTAGAACCAGTTACAGATCCTCTACAATTTTCATCAGTTTTAGAGTCAACAGGACAAGGCCGCAATCTTCACTCAATTCCTAGACAAGGTTTCCATTTTTGGCCTTGTCCTCTTCATCTAAGATTTCTATGGACATAATTTTTAGGTACCAGAGTTCCAGATCCAGAACCTTCCATGATTTCTAAAGCTACGTGGCAGCCAAAACTAGATTTAAAGGTGCATTGGCCTTTTCTATTTTCAATGTAAGTCCCCTCAGGCTATTTTATCCTTGTACTTAATTTTTACATAAGATATTATATCCTATCTTGTTTTTTGTCATTTACCTTATCATAGTATCAATTTCCTTCAACACACATTTTACCTCTCACACACATTTACATTAACACATAAAGGGAAAGTGAAATCGAATTCCCCACTCTTAGTTGGATCTTGCATTAGCACCCCTTCATCCTTTTTACGTTGTGCTAATCTGGTTTGTTTGAGGATGAGTCTTTGGGAGGACATTTCCCCTAATGTAAAAAATAATATAATTTGGTGAGCTATCCAATATTCCTAGCATTAGAGGGCTCACCATTGTCTATTGTACATTTTGGTGAGCCTAATTTATAGCATTTTTATTCTAATTTTGGTGTTAGATTCCCTTTATTGCAATTACCTATCTAGATATACTTTGTATACATTGTGGTAGTCACTATTTACATTGCATATTTACTATATTGTATGCATTCATATCTAGTTTGAAATTGGTAGTTAATGTGCTTTCTTTTTGCACATTTCCTTCAAATCTCATAATTGCATTGCATTTCTCTTTTCATTCCCTTACGCACGAGTGTAATCATTTTGAGTCCAACCTATAACATTCATGTTAGAATAAGTCATAGACTTATGAGTTCCTTTGTTCCCAAACCTTCCTTCTTTCCTAGGAATCTTGATGAGACCAACATGGATCCTAATGAAATAAATCCTATCATGGAGAATGACTCTTCTCATGATGAAGATGAAGTCTTAAGGGTTCCTCTTGACCAAGTACACAAAATTTCCCATGATTTTGAAAATTTTGAATAATGGATAGCTCAAGAAAACCATAATCCTCAGGCCCTTTCCATTGTAGAAGGCATAATAAAAATTATTCATAATGACGAACACAACGTTAACATCTTGCGTAGCATTTATCATATTGTTCATACCAACGTCAAACCTCTTAGGGATTGTGCTCAATATTTAGGCCTTACTATACCTACTATTGGAGTTGATGAAAAAATCAACCCCACAGCTCCCAAGAATCACCTACATGTAAACACTTGTCACAGAAAGAGAGAATCAAAAGCTATGGAGGCCAGAAACAACAAATTTGTAGAAGAGGAAACTTCCTTAATTGATTCAATAATAATGGAATTGGAATTAAAAAATATAAAGAGATCAACCCTTATAAAGGAAATCAAACACCAAAAGGTGGAGAAACCTAGGTTGCATGAATAATTAATAAAATAAATAATTATAACATGCCTAAAGTTTAGCTTAAGTAAACTGGAGATAAAAAAGGTGACTTAATAATTAAATAAATAAGGATTTAATTATTAATTAAATATGGTGTCTTAATAATTAAATCAATAATGATTTAATTAATAAGTGAAAATACCTTTTTACTCTAACACCCCCTTAAGATAAACATAGGGAGAAGCTAAAAACCTAGAAGCAACTACTAAAAGCAGGAAATGGGTCCCGACAACAAGGACTGATTAGGTACCCAAGTAAAAAATATCTTTGTAAAGAGGAGAAAATGATAAAATCCAGTGGGAAAAACCCCTCTCTAAAAAGAGATGAAGCCTAGTGAAGGACTGAATAATCCTCAAAACTAGAGAATGCCCAAGAAAATAAGAACAAAGAATGAACATGAATAACACCATTGAAGCATGAAGCTGCAAGCACTGTCAAAGAATAACTACAGGAACCTCCATTGTAATAGAACATGATCAAGTAAAGAAGGCTATAAACAAATTCTAAAGAGATGATAAATCAAAGATGGAAGGTGCCTCCAAACCAGGATGGTAAATGATCCATCTCACCGAGATGCTTAGGTGCCCAACCACTGCATCCGCCTAGTGCATAGGAACAAATACTGAATATATAGATCACTCCATCGAACCAAGGAAGAATTAGAACTGACTAAAGATACCCCCCATAATGTTGAGTAGTGAGAGACATGAAAGGTACACTGAACCAGGCTGTCAAGAATAACTGCATGATGAAGATCCAGGAACATAGAAAGTGCAATAGAAAGTAAAAATATATATAAAGGATGGTGTTGTGGAAGGATAATTCTCTTGACACACATCATGAGGCTAATGTCATGGATGGAACACTCACTTGAAAAAGGTAAAAAAAACCCCCCATGACACTTTATAATATAGTGCAAGTACAAACAGACACAAAAAAGTCCAAGATCCCAAGCATGCATCAGATGACACTTTATCCCAATTCATTTACAAACAAGAAAAAATATAGAAATAGATGTTTAAAATATCCATGAATGACAAAAAGCTATATAAACATGAAGAACAACTAAAAATAAGTAATCCCATGCACAAAAATGATCCTAGAACCTTAAACATCCAAGATATCCAGCAGATTGCAAAAATGCAAAAAATGAATAAAAACTAATTAGAGCATAATTTGGGTGTGAGACCCATGAAATAAGATAGAGCACATAAAAAGCTTTCCAATTCCATGTGGAAGTCAAAAAATGGAGTTCAGATGAGAAATATATGGCCCCTAGAGTGCAAAAAAGAACCCTGAATTTGATTGAAAAAACCCTACAAGATGGAAGAATCAGAAAATATAACCTCCAAAGTTGGATAGAGCTCAGAAAGAGCTTTCTGATGATATAAGATATGTCAAAATCTGATACCGTATGCATAAGATATCACAAAAAACAACAGGCTACTCATTATGAAAAAGGGCAAGCTGTATGATGGGTTGGAGGCCATCAAATTTAACTTAGATCTCAAACCTGTGACTGCTAACATTAGTAGAACATAAACCAAGGAAGCATGAAAACTAAGGCGACATGAAAACTGAGGCATTTTTTTTTGCCTCAAAAAGTGTGCTAATGTCATGTATGGAAAAGGGCCCAGATTTCAACTGTGTCCAAATTGGACGTGCCTTATATAAAAATAAGGTGTTTTGGGCCTTCTAGATGTAGTCGTGATGTCAGTTTTTGCCCAAAGTTGTCCAAAAAATAAATCCACCAAAATCTAAGACAAAAACCTCTCAAAAACAAAGATCTAAAGAACAAGGCCAAATCTCTCATGAAGAGAACATGGGCATGAAGATCTGGAGCTCTGATACCATATTGGAGTTGATGAAAAAATCAACCCCACAATTCCCAAGAATCACCCGCATGCAAACACCTGTCACAGAAAGAGAGAAACAAAAGATATGGAGGCCAGAAACAACAGATCTATGGAAGATGAAACATCCTCAATTGATTCAATAATAATGGAATTGGAATTAAAAAATACAAAGAGATCAATCCTTATAAAGGAGATCAAACACCAAAAGGTGGAGAAACCTAGGTTACATGAATAATTAATAAAAGAATTAATTATAACATGCCTAAAGTTTAGCTTAAGTAAATTAGAGATAAAAAGGTGACTTAATAATTAAATCAATAATGATTTAATTAATAAGTGAATGAGGTGTCTTAATAATTAAATCAATAATGATTTAATTAATAATTGAAAATACATTTGTACTCTAACACCTACCACAAGTGTTGAGACCACTTTTCATATCTCTACTTTTATTCCTAGCATGTCTACTTTTGCTCCACGTATCATAACAACTTCAATCCAAAATTCCAATCCTACACATGTGAGTCTTCCTAATCCTATTCTTCCTTCCATTCCTTCAAGTATTTTGTCTTTTTCATTTCCTTCATCCATTCCCACTTACCATAGTGTCCCCTTTTCATATTCAACCATTCCTTCTATTTCAAACAATGTTCCTAATATTTCTCATGTTTCTCCGTCCATCATTTCTTCTATCGATCCTACCATTAATAGCTTGGCTCAAACTACGTCTTCTTTGCAGCAACAAATTGCTTCCATGAACCAATCCAGGTTTAACATTCCTAGTGATATTTCTAGTCCCTTGTCTTTGGATATCATATGTGCTGTTATCCCAAAAAATATTGAGATTCCTCATCTTGAGACTTATAACAGTAGGGGTGATCCTTTGACTTGTGTTAAGACTTTTCAAACCTTGTGTAGTAATATCTCTCACAACCATAGGTTCCTGACAAATTTTTTCACTAGAACCTTTTGCGATAAATCCTTGCAATGGTATTGTTCTTTTCCTCCTTATTCCATTGATCCCTTTCACAAGCTTGCTAATGCTTTTATTCAACAATTTCAAAATAACATTGGTCCTTAAATTTCTTTGATTGATTTAATGCATTGTAAACAAGGTGTTAAAGAAAAATTTAGTGACTTCATTGGTAGATTCAAGAATTTTCATGCTCAAATTTCTTATCATGTGCCTGATGTTGATGTGCAACGCATTTTTATTGCTAATTTACAATAATACATTAGAGATAAGATACTCCTTTCTAAATTCTCTTCCTTTTCTCAATTGTGTGCAGTGCTTAATCATTATCAACTACAAGTGATTCAATTTGAGAGCACCACTCCAATGGATTTTGTTCCTGTTGATAAGAGTGATACCACATCCACTTTTAACAAGTTTCAGAAATTGAAAACCTTTATCAAAATCAAAAACTCATCCAATACTGTTGATGAACAAGTGGCAACAACATCCAAAGGTGTGGCTCCTTTTTCCTCCATTTTTAAACCTTCTCATAATTATAATCAACTTTTTGAATATTTACATAATGTCATGTTGAATTTAATTAATGCTAACATGTTAACACTTCTTCCTATCAAACCCATTGATCCATCCAAATTGAAATCCAAATACTTTGATCCCAAAGCTTTTTGTTAATACCATCATCAACTTGGTCATGATACCAAGAGGTGTTACTAATTGAAAATTATTATTCAATACCTTATTGACTCCAATGCTATATTTGTGGAATGTTAAAATAACAATATAAATATATTTGTTGCACCTCGTAACCAAAAATTAAAATCTATACCAACCCTTTACCATCCCATTCAACCAATACCATTGATTTTACCCAACCTTCTTCTTCTTCTTCTTATTCTTCTTGCATTGACTATAATTAAAAAATGGATGAAGCTAATCATGTGGCCAATCAAGGTTAGAAAATCTAAAAGTTCATCTAAGCTTTGCATTACCTTTGACCATGCTAAGAAAATTAAAGCACCTGATGGTTCTCTCTACATTGTCACCAGGGTTGATGACCTTCCTTCCCGTGGTGTCCTTATTGATCCCACTTTCATGGTGAAAGCGATAAGTGAAGATAATATCTATAGTAACATATTACAACATGATTTATATAATAGATTCGAGGTTAGGATCCAAACTTGAAATTTTTTCCTTTATCCTTCCCATGGTTCCATTTCATTTCATGCTGAAGTTGGTGGTAAAACCATAAATGCTACCTTTACTATCATCCTAAATTCTGATCAATTTCAAGTCAAACTTGGTACTCCTTGGCTTACCTCCATAAAAGTCACAATTTCTATTCATAAATACCTTAAATTCACTCACAAGGGATAAATCATGACTGTTAACTATCGTCTTTATCAGAATTCAGTGCCTCAAGAATTAGTTGACCTTGATTTCTTTTGGACTTTTATGCCTCAACCAACTCGAACCCATCTTGACCACCTTTTTGATCATACCAAGCCTACAATGTTTGCAAGATTTGTGAACTTAGAAAACCTAAGGATGTTCCATCTCTTTTCCCTAGACGTGGACTTCTTCCTTCTTCACGTATACCTCCTCTCCCTATTTCTTATACACATACTTCTCAACCAATATCTCAGCCTAGTTTGGTTCCTTCAGTTCTTCCTCCTAAAGAAAAAAAGGACTTGATGTTGATTGATCCTATCCCAAACTAAATTTATAGAAAACCCAAATGAAAATATCATGCTCATGAACACCACCACAATCATTGTGCTAGATCCCATCAATTTTATTCTGAAAACATTGCTTCACTTCATATACCTCTTCATGCTTCGCTTCCCTTTGACTAACCCATGCTTGAGCCAATTGAGGAAGTGAACTTAAACAAGATCAAAATGAAAAAACATGACAATGATATTCGTATCTTAGATTCTATTACAATTAATTTGGATGAAGAAGATACTCTTGATGATGATGTTCTTGATGCTAACAATTATATTCATGCTAGTGATTCTGATGACTATGAGACTATTGATATTGGTCATGATTTACTAGCTATGCTTTCACAACAGTTATCTATCACTCCTAGTGATAGACATAGTGACCTATCTTCACAACATGGTCCTTGTTTGGAACTGGCTATTATTTAATCTGTCGTGCTTGATGTTTCTCCTCTTGAGAATTTTCTACCTTCCCTAAATACTATAGATCAAGATGGGGGGGGGGGTAGGAAATATGCTTGAATAGCTCCTCATGTGCGGTAGATTCTACTTCCTTTGGGGGATGATGATAGTTCATTTTGACATAAATTTGATATACATGAGTTATCATATGATCATAAAGACCCTAGAGTTGGTATATCCCTTCCATTCTCTCTTTTTCATGTGCTAATTTTCCTTGATTTATCCTTTCTTGGGGGAATTTCATAGTGGAAACATTTTTGTC
>JAGRRI010042189.1:0-12877 GCA_018584345.1 Thuja plicata
TTGAAAATTTAAATTAATATTTCAAACAAGATCTGCTCATCATGAAATTTAAAATGGAAGCATTTGACATTAAAATATTAGGTGGGTTTTCCTCTGATTGTGTAAAACTGAAACTTTAAGTTAATATTTGAAACTTTAAATTAATATTTTGATGTCAAATGCTTACAATTTAAAATAGAAGTATTTGACATAAAATATTAGGTGAGTTTACCTCTGATTGTGTGAAATTGAAACTTTTTTGTGACATGTTTTACGTCCAGGAGCAAAATTAAAAATTTAAATTAATATTTCAAATGAGCTCCAATCTTTGTGAAATTTAAAATGAAAGCATTTGACATCAAAATATTAGGTGGGTTTTCCTTTGATTGAGCAATATTGAAACTTTAATTTAATATTTCAACCGAGATCCCATCTTTGAGAAATTTAAAATGGAAGCATTTGACATTTAAATATTAGGTGGGTTTTCCTCTGATTGTGTAAAACTGAAACTTTAAATTAATATTTGAAACTTTAAATTAATATTTTGATGTCAAATTTTTCCAATTTAAAATAGAAGCATTTGACATCAAAATATTAGGTGGGTTTTCCACTGATTGAGCAAAATTCAAACATTAAATTAATATTTCAAACAAGTTCTGATCTTCATGAAATTTAAAATGGAAGCAGTTGACATAAAAATATTAGGTGGGTTTACGTCTGATTGTGCAAAATTGATACTTTTTTGTGACACGTTTTACGTACGGGAGATAAATGAAAACTTTAAATTAATATTTCAAATGAGCTCAGATCTCATTGAAATTTAAAATGGAAGTATTTGACATCAAAATATTAGGTGGGTTTTCATCTGATTAAAAGAAATTGAAACATTAACTTAATATTTGAAACAAGCTCGGATCTTCGTGAAATTTAAATTGGAAGCATTTGACATCAAAATATTTGGTGGGTTTTCCATTGATTGTGTAAAATTGAACCATGAAATTAATATTTCAAACGAGCTCGATCTCTGTGAAATTTAAAATAGAAGCATTAGACATCAAAATATTAGGTAAGTTTTCTTCTGCTTGAGCTAAATTGAAACTTTAAATTAATATTTCAAATGAGATCCGATCTTTGTGAAATTTAAAATGGAAGCATTTGACATTAAAATATTGGGTGGGTTTTCCTCTGATTGTGTAAAACTAAAACTTTAATTTAATATTGAAACATTAAATTAATATTTTGATGTCAAATGCTTCCAATATAAAATAGAAGCATTTGACATCAAAATGTTACGTGGGTTTTCCTCTGATTGAGCAAAATTGAAAGTTTAAATTAATATTTCAAATGAGCTCCAATGTTCGTAAAATTTAAAATGGAAGCATTAGACATCAAAATATTAGGTGGGTTTACTTGTGATTGTGCAAAATTGAAACTTTTTTGTGACACGTTTTACTTCCGGGAGCAAAATTAAAGGTTTAAATTAATATTTCAAATGAGCTTTGATCTTCATGAAATTTTAAATGGATGCATTTGACATCAAAATATTAGGTGGGTTTTCCTCTGATTGAGAAAAATTGAAACTTCAAATTAATATTTCAAACGAGCTTCGATCTTCGTGAAATTTAAATTGGAAGCATTTAAGTTTTTCACTAATTGTGTAAAATTGAAACTTGAAATTAATATTACAAACGGGCTCGGATCTCCATGAAATTTAAAATAGAAGCATTTAACATCAAAATATTATGCAGGTTTTCCTTTGATTGAGAAAAATTGAAACTTTAAATTAATATTTAAAACAAGATCCGATCTTCATGAAATTTAATGTGGAAGCTTTTGTCATTAAAATATTAGGTGGGTTTTCTTCTAACTATTTAAAACTGAAACTTTAAATAAATATTTGAAAATTTAAATTAATATTTTGATGTCAAATGTTTCCAATTTAAAAAGGAAGCATTTGACATCAAAATATTAGGTTGTTTTTCCTTTGATTGAGCAAAATTGAAAGTTTAAATTAATATTTCAAACGAGCTCCGATGTTCATGAAATTTAAAATGGAAGCATTTGACATCAAAATATTAGGTGGGTTTACCTCTAATTGTGCAAAATTGAAGCTTATTTGTGACACGCTTTACGTCTGGGAGAAAAATTGAAACATTAAATTAATATTTCAAACGAGCTTAGATCTTCATGAAATTTAAAATGGAAGCATTTGACATCAAAATATTATGTGGGTTTTCATCTGAATGAGTAAAATCAAAACTTTAAATTAATATTTCAAATGAGCTACGATCTTCGTGAAATTTAAATTGGAAGCATTTGACATCAAAATATTAGGTGGATTTTCCACTGATTGAGCAAAATTGAAACTTTAAATTAATATTTCAAACTAGATCCGATCTTTGTGAAATTTAAAATGGAAGCATTTGACATTAAAATATTAGGTGGGTTTTCCTCTGATTGTGTAAAACTGAAACTTTAAATTAATATTTTGATGTCAAATGCTTCCAATTTAAAATAGAAGTATTTGACATCAAAATATTACGTGGGTTTTCCTCTGATTGAGCAAAATTGAAAGTTTAAATTAATATTTCAAATAAGCTCCAATGTTCATGAAATTTAAAATGGAAGCATTTGACATCAAAATATTAGGTGGGTTTACCTCTAATTGTGCAAAATTGAAGCTTTTTTGTGACACAATTTATGTTTGGGACCAAAATTGAAACTTTAAATTAATATTTCAAATGAGCTCATATCTTCATGAAATTTAAAATGGAAGCATTTGACATCAAAATATTATGTGCGTTTTTGTCTGATTGAGCAAAATTGAAATTTTAAATTAATATTTCAAATGAGCTCCAAGCTTCATCAAATATAAATTGGAAGCATTTGACGTCAAAATATTAGGTGGGTTTTCCACTGAATGTGTAAAATTGAAACTTGAAATTAATATTTCAAATGAGCTCGGATCTCCGTGAAATTTAAAATACAAGCATTTGACATCAAAATATTATGTAAGTTTTCCTCTTCTTGAGATGAATTGAAACTTTAAATTAATATTTCAAATGAGATCCGACCTTTGTGAAATTTATAATGGAAGGATTTGACATTAAAATATTAGGTGGGTTTTCCTCTGATTGTGTAAAATTGAAACTTTAATTTAATATTTGAAACTTTAAATTAATATTTTGATGTCAAATGCTTCCAATTTAAAATAGAAGCATTTGAAATCAAAATATTAGGTGGGTTTTCCTCTCATTGAGAAAAATTGAAAGTTTAAATTAATATTTCAAATGAGCTCCAATGTTCGTGAAATTTAAAATAGAAGCATTTGACATCAAAATATAAGGTGGGTTTACCTCTGATTGTGCAAAATTGAAACTTTTTTTTGACACATTTTACGTGTGGGAGCAAAATTAAAAGTTTAAATTAATATTTCAAGCGAGCTTTGATCTTCGTGAAATTTTAAATGGAAGCATTTGACATGAAAATATTACGTGGGTTTTCCTCTGATTGAGTAAAATTAAAACTTCAAATTAATATTTAAATCAAGCTCCGATCTTCGTGAAATTTAAATTGGAAGTATTTGACATCTAAATATTAGGTGGGTTTTCCACTGTTGTGTAAAATTGAAACTTGAAATTAATGTTTCAAACAAGCTCGGATCTCCGTGAAATTTAAAATAAAAGCATTTGACATCAAAATATTATGCGGGTTTTCCTTTGATTGAGCAAAATTGAAACATTAAATTAATATTTCAAATGAGATCCGATCTTCATAAAATTTAAAATGGAAGCATTTGACATTAAAATATTAGGTGGGTTTTCCTCTGATTGTGTAAAACTGAAACCTTAAATTAATATTTTGATGTCGAATGCTTTCAATTTAAAATTGAAGCATTTGACATCAAAATGTTAGGTGGGTTTTCCTTTGATTGAGAAAAATTGAAAGTTTAAATTAATATTTCAAACAAGCCCTGATCTTCATGAAATTTAAATTGGAAGCATTTGACATCAAAATATTAGGTGGGTTTTCTACTGATTGTGTAAAATTGAAACTTGAAATTAATATTTCAAGTGACCTGGGAACTCCATGAAATTTAAAATAGAAGCATTTGACATCAAAATATTAAGTGGGTTTTCCTCTGATTCATAAAAATTGAAACTTTAAATTAATATTTCAAACGAGATTTGATCTTTGAAAAATTTAAAATGGAAGCATTTGACTTTAAAATATTATGTGCATTTTCCTCTGATTGTGTAAAACTAAAACTTTAAATTCATATTTGAAACTTTAAATTAATATTTTGATGTCAAATGCTTCCAATTTAAAATAGAAGCATTTGACATCAAAATATTAGGCAGGTTTTTCTCTAATTGAGCAAAATTGAAAGTTTAAATTAATATTTCAAACAAGCTCTGATGTTCTTGAAATTTAAAATAGAGGCATTCGACATCAAAATATTAGGTGGGTTTACCTCTGATTGTGCAAAATTGAACTTTTTTGTGACATATTTTACGTCCAGGAGCAAAATTGAAAGTTTAAATTAATATTTCAAATAAGCTCCAATCTTCATGAAATTTTAAATGGAAGCATTTGACATCAAAATACTAGCTGAGTTTTCCTCTGATTGAGAAAAATTGAAACTTTAAATTAATTTTTCAAACGAGCTCCGATCTTCGTGAAATTTAAACTGGAAGCATTTGAGTTTTCCACTGATTGGGTAAAATTGAATCTTGAAATTAAAATTTCAAACGAGCTCAGATCTGCATGAAATTTCAAATAGAAGCATTTGACATCAAAATATTAGGTGGGTTTTCCTCTGATTGAGCAAAATAGAAACTTTCAATTAATATTTCAAACGAGATCTGATCTTTGTGAAATTTAAAATGGAAGCATTTGACATTAAAATATTAAGTGGACTTTCCTCTAATTTTGTAAAAAAAAAACATTAAATTAATATTTGAAACTTTAAATTAATATTTTGATGCCAAATGCTTCCAATTTAAAATAGAAGCATTTGACATCAAAATATTAAGTGGGTTTTACTCTGATTGACCAAAATTGAAAGTTTAAATTAATATTTCAAACGAGCTCCGATGTTTGTGAAATTTAAAATGGAAGCATTTGACATCAAAATATTAGGTGGGTTTACCTCTGATTGTGCAAAATTGAAACTTTTTGTGACACGTTTTACGTCTGGGAGGAAAATTGAAACTTTAAATTAACATTTAAAATGAGCTCTGATCTTCGTGAAATTTAAAATGGAAGAATTTGACATCAAAATATTAGGTGGGTTTTCCTCCAATTGAGCAAAATTGAAACTTCAAATTAATATTTCAAATGACCTCCGATCTTCGTGAAATTTAAATTGAAAGCATTTGACATCGAAATATTAGGTGGGTTTTCCATTGATTGTATAAAAATGAAACTTGAAATTAATATTTTAAACGAGCTTGGATCTTTGTGAAATTTAAAATAGAAGCATTTGACATCAAAATATTAGGTGGGTTTTCCTCTAATTGAGCAAAATTGAAACTTTAAATTAATATTTCAAACGAGCTTGGATGTTTGTGAAATTTAAAATGGAACCATTTAACATCAAAATATTAGGTGGTTTTACCTCTGATTATGCAAAATTGAAACTTTTTTGTGACACGTTTTACGTCCGGGAGTAAAATTGAAACTTTACATAAATATTTCAAACGAGATTAGATCTTCGTGAAATTTAAAATGGAAGCATTTGACATAAAAATATTAGGAGGGTTTTCCTGTGATTGAGCATAATTGAAACTTTAAATTAATATTCCAAATGAGCTCCGATCTTTATGAAATTTAAATTGGAAGCATTTGACATAAAAATATTAGGTGGGTTTTCCACTGATTATGTTAAATTAAAACTTGAAATTAATATTTGAAATGAGCTCGGATCTCTATGAAATTTAAAATAGAAGCATTTGACATCAAAATATTAGGTGGGTTTTCTTCTGATTGAGAAAAATTGAAACTTTAAATTAATATTTCAAACAAGATTTGATCTTTGTGAAATTTAAAATAGAAGCTTTTGACATCAAAATATTAGGAGGGTTTTCCTCTAATTGAACAAAATTGAAAGTTTAAATTAATATTTCAAACGAGCTCCGATGTTCATGAAATTTAAAATGGAAGCTTTTGACATAAAAGTATTAATGGGTTTACCTCTGATTGTGCAAAATTGAAACTTTTTTGTGACACGCTTTATGTCTGAGAGCAAAATTGAAAGTTTAAATTAATTTTTCAAATGAGCTCAGATCTTTGCAAAATCTAAAATGGAAGCATTCGGCATCAAAATATCAGGTGGGTTTTCCTTTGATTGAGAAAAATTGAAACTTTAAATTAATATTTCAAAGTAGCTCCGATCTTCATTAAGTTTAAATTGGATGCATTTGACATTAAAATATTAGGTGGGTTTTCCACTTATTGTGTAAAATTGAAACTTGAAATTAATATTTCAAACGAGCTCGGATCTCTGTGAAATTTAAAATAGAAGCATTTGACATCAAAATATTAAGTGGGTTTTCCTCTGATTGAGCAAACTTTAAATTTTAAATTAATATTTCAAATGAGATCTGATCTTCGTAAAATTTAGAATGGAAGCATTTTACATTAAAATATTACGTGGGTTTTCCTCTGATTGTGTAAAAATGAAACTTTAAATTAATATTTGAAACTTTAAATTAATATTTTCATGTCAAATGCTTCCAATTTAAAATAGAATCATTTGACATCAAAATATTAGGTGGGTTTTCCTCTGATTGAGCAAAATTGAAAGTTTAAATTAATATTTCAAATGAGTTCTGATGTCTATTAAATTTAAAATAGAATCATTTGATATCAAAATATTAGGTGGGTTTACCTCTGATTGTGCAAAATTCAAACTTTTTTGTGACACATTTTACGTCTGTGAGCAAAATTGAAACTTTAAATTAATATTTCAAATGAGATCTGATCTTTATGAAATTTAAAATGGAAGCATTTGACATTAATATATTAGGTAAGTTTTCCTCTGATTTTGAAAAACTGAAAATTTAAATTAATATTTGAAACTTTCAAATAATAGTTTGATGTCAAATGTTTCCAATTTAAAATAGAAGCATTTGACATAAAAATATTAGGTGGGTTTTCCTCTAATTGAGCAAAATTGAAAGTTTAAATTAATATTTCAAACGAGCTCCGATGTTTGTGAAATTTAAAATAGAAGCATTTGACATCAAAATATTAGGTGGGTCTACCTCTAATTGTGAAAAATTGAAACTTTTATGTGACACGATTTACATCCAGGAGCAAAATTGAAAATTTAAATTAATATTTCAAATAAGCTCCGATATCCGTGTAATTTAAAATGGAAACATTTGACATCAAAAAATTAGGTTGGTTTTCCTCTGATTGAACAAAATTAAAACTTCAAATTACTATTTCAAATGAGCTCCGATCTTCATGAAATTTAAATTGGAAGCATTTGACATCAAAATATTAAGTGGGTTTTCCTCTGATTGAGCAAAATTGAAACTTTAAATTAATTTTTCAAACAAGACCTGATCTTCATGAAATTTAAAATGGAAGCATTTTACATTAAATTATTAGGTGGGTTTTCCTCTTATTGTGTAAAACTAAAGCTTTAAATTAATATTTGAAACTTTAAATTAATATTTTCATGTCAAATGCTTCCAATTTAAAATATAAGCAATTGACATCAAAATATTAGGTGGGTTTTCCTCTGATTGAGCAAAATTGAAAGTTTAAATTAATATTTCAAACGAGCTCCGATGTTCTAAAATTTAAAATGGAAGCATTTGACATCAAAATATTAGGTGGGTTTACCTCTAATTGTGCAAAATTGAAACTTTTTTGTGACACATTTTATGTTCGGGAGCAAAATTGAAAGTTTAAATTAATATTTCAAATGAGCTACGATCTTCATGAATTTTAAAATGGAAGCATTTGACATCAAAATATTACATGGGTTTTCCTTTGATTGGGCAAAATTGAAACTTTAAATTAATATTTCAAATGAGCTCCGATCTTCGTGAAATTTAAATTGGAAGCATTTGACATCAAAATATTAGGTGGGTTTTCCACTGATTGTCTAAAATTGAAACTTGAAATTAATATTTCAAACGAGCTCATATCTTCATGAAATTTAAAATAGAAGCATTTGACCTGAAAATATTTCAAACGAGATCCGATCTTCATGAAATTTAAAATGGAATCATTTGGCATTAAAATATTATGTGCATTTTCCTCTGATTGTGTAAAACTAAAATTTTAAATTAATATTTTGATGTCAAATGCTTTCAATTCAAAATAGAAGCATTTGACGTAAAAATTTAGGTGGATTTTCCTCTAAGTGAGCAAAATTGAAACTTTAAATTAATATTTCAAATGAGCTCCGATGTTCATGAAGTTTAAAATGGAAGCATTTGACATCAAAATATTATGTGGGTTTACCTATGATTGTGCAAAATTGAATCTTTTTTGTTACACGTTTTACATCCAGGAGAAAAATTGAAAATTTAAATTAATATTTCAAACGAGCTCAGATCTTCATGAAATTTAAAATGGAAGCATTTGAAATCAAAATATTAGGTGGGTTTTGCTTTGATTGAGAAGAATTGAAACTTTAAATTAATATTTTAAACGATCTCCGATCTTCATAATATTTAAATTGGGAGAATTTGACATCAAAATATTAGGTGAGTTTTCCACTAATTGTCTAAAATTGAAACTTGAAATTAATATTTCAAACGAGATTGGATCTCTATGAAATTTAAAATAGAAGCATTTGACATCAAAATATTAGGTGGGTTTTCCTCTAATTGATTAAAAATGAAACTTTAAATTAATATTTCAAACAAGATCCGATCTTCGTGAAATTCAAAATGGAAGCATTTGACAATAAAATACTATGTGGATTTTCCTCTGATTGCGTAAAACTAAAACTTTAAATTACCATTTGAAACTTTAAATTAATATTTTGATTTCAAATGCTTCCAATTTAAATTAGAAGCATTTGACATCAAAATATTAGGTGGGTTTTCCTCTGATTGAGCACAATTTAAAGTTTAAATTAATATTTCAAACAAGCTCCGATGTTCGTGAAATTTAAAATGGAAGCATTTGACATCAAAATATTAGGTGGGTTTACCTCTAATTGTTCAAAATTTAAACTTCTTTGTGACACATTTTACGTCCAGGACAAAAATCATAAGTTTAAATTAATATTTCAAACAAGCTCCAATCTTCGTGAAATTTAAAATGGAAGCATTTGACATCAAAATATTAGGTGGGTTTTCCTCTGATTCAGCAAAACTAAAACTTTGAATTAATATTTCAAATGAGCTCCGATCTTCAGGAAATTTAAATTGGAAGCATTTGAGATCAAAATATTAGGTGGGTTTACCTCTGATTGTGCAAAATTGAAACATTTTTGTGACACGTTTTACGTCCGGGAGCAAAATTGAAAGTTTAAATTAATATTTCAAATGAGATCCAATCTTTGTGAATTTTAAAATGGAAGTATTTGACATCAAAATATTAGGCGGGGTTTACTCTAATTGAGAAAAAATGAAACTTTAAATTAATATTTCACACAAGCTCCGATCTTCATGAAATTTAAATTGGAAGCATTTGACATCAAAATATTAGGTGGCTTTTTCACTGATTGTGTAAAATTGAAACTTGAAATTAATATTTCAAAAAGCTTGGATCTCCATGAAATTTAAAATAGAAGCATTTCACATCAAAATATTATGCGGGTTTTCCTCTGATTGAGCAAAATTGAAACTTTAAATGTCTATTTCAAACAAGATCCGATCTTCGTGAAATTTAAAATGGAAGCATTTGACTTTAAAATATTAGGTGAGTTTTTCTCTGATTGTGTAAAACTGAAACTTTAAATTAATATTTGAAACTTTAAATTAATATTTTGATGTCAATAGCTTCCAATTTAAAATAGAAGCATTTGACATCAAAATATTAGGTGGGTTTTCCTTTGATTGAGCACAATTGAAAGTTTAAATTAATATTTTAAACAAGCTCCGATGATCATGAAATTCAAAATGGAAGTATTTGACATCAAAATATTAGGTGGGTTGACCTCTGATTGTGCAAAATTGAGACTTCTTTGTGACACATTTTACTTTCACGAGCAAAATTGTAAGTTTAAATTAATATTTTAAACAAGCTTTGATCTTCATGAAATTTAAAATGGAAGCATTTGACATCAAAATATTAGTTGGGTTTTCCTCTGATTGAGCAAATTTGAAACTTTAAATTAATATTTCAAACGAGATCCGATCTTTGTGATATTTAAAATAGAAGCATTTGACATTAAAATATTAGATTGGTTTTCCTCTGATTGTGTAAAATTGAAACTTTAAATTAATATTTGAAACTTTAAATTAATATTTTGGTGTCAAATGCTTCCAATTTAAAATAGAAGCATTTAACATCAAAATATTAGGTAGATTTTCCTCTAATTGAGCAAAATTGAAAGTTTAAATTAATATTCCAAACGAGCTCCGATGTTCATAAAATTTATAATGGAAGCATTTGACATGAAAATATTAGCTGGGTTTACCACTGATTGTGCAAAATTGAAACTTTTTTGTGACAGGTTTTACGTCCAGGAGCAAAATTGAAAGTTTAAATTAATATTTCTAATAAGCTCCAATTTTTTGTGAAATTTAAATTGGAAGCATTTGACATCAAAATATTAGGTGGGTTTTCCTCTGATTGAGAAAAATTGAAACTTTAAATTAATATTTCAAACAGGCTCCAATCTTCGTGAAATTTAAATTGGAAGCATTTGACATCAAAATATTAGGTGGGTTTTCCATTGATTGTGTAAAATTGAATCTTGAAATTAATATTTCAAATGAGCTCAGATCTTTGAAAAATTTAAATTAGAAGCATTTGACATCAAAATATTAGGCCGGTTTTCCTTTCATTGAGCAAAATTGAAGCTTTAAATTAATATTTCAAACAAGATCCGATCTTCATGAAATTCAAAACGGAAGCATTTGACATTAAAATATTATGTGGGTTTTCATCTAATTGTGTAAAATTGAAACTTTAAATTAATATTTGAAACTTTAAATTAATATTTTGATGTCAAATGCTTCCAATTTAAAATCGAAGCATTTGACATAATAGTATTAGGTGGGTTTTCCTCTGATTGAGCAAAATTGAAAGTTTAAATTAATATTTCAAATGAGCTCCGATGTTCGTGAAATTTAAAATGGAAGAATTTGACATCAAAATATTAGGTGGGTTTACCTCTCATTGTGCAAGATTGAAAATTTATTGTGACACATGTTACGTCCGGGAGCAAAATTGAAAGTTTAAATTAATATTTCAAATGACCTCCGATCTTCATGAAATTTAAAATGGAAACATTTGACTTCAAAATATTAGGTGGGTTTCCTTTGAGTGAGAGAAATTGTATCTTTAAATTTATATTTCAAATGAGCTCCGATCTTTGTGAGATTTAAATTGGATGCATTTGACATCAAAATATTAGGTGGGTTTTCCACTGATTGTGTAAAATTGAAACTTGAAATTAATATTTAAAACAAGCTCAGATCTCCATGAAATATAAAATAGAAGCATTTGATATCAAAATATTAGGTGGGTTTTCCTCTGATTGAGAAAAATTGAATCTTTAAATAGCTATTTCAAATGAGATCCAATCTTTGTGAAATTTAAAATGGAAGCATTTGACATTAAAATATTAGGTGGGTTTTCCTCTAATTGTGGAAAATTGAAAATTTAAATTAATATTTGAAACTTTAAATTAATATTTTTTTGTCAAATGTTTCCAATTTAAAATAGAAGCCTTTGACATCAAAACATTAGGTGGGTTTTCCTCTGATTGAGCAAAATTGAAAGTTTAATTTAATATTTCAAACGAGCTCCGATGTTCATGAAATTTAAAATGGAAGCATTTGACATCAAAATATTAGGTGGGTTTTGATGAAATTAATTTTTTCCATTAGTATACTTAAAAGGAAAAAAATTATAAAGGTCATCGATATAAGCATAACCGGCGAACAGCAAGCATACCTGACAGGATAAAATGTCTAAACGTGAAAATGCGAAGTATAGAATTTACCGATGACAAGAAAAATAGATGATATAGTTTTGAGAACATCGTTGAAAGAGAAGAAAAGGCATACCCAATGAATAGTTCAAGTAAGGAACACAGACAAAGAAGAAAAATGACAGACTAACAGAGCGTCCCGACCATCAGAACCGACAATCAGGTATAGAACCCGCAAAAAGTGGATCCAAATTTACATGTCAGATAAAGGAATGTAATTCTATTTATAGAGATTTAATTTGTTTTAAATCTTAACTTGAGGATCAAGAAAACATATTGTAAATGTTTTAAAGCATCCTAACAGATCTAAAACATATCTAACTAAAGATCAAGGTCAAGTTGTAAACCTTGGATCTAGAGTTAATTTGAAAAGCGTGAATCAAGAATAGAGCTAGAAACTAGTATTAATAGATGTTCCATCATTTTTAATATGAGAGACTTGTAATCATTTGAAAAGTGATAGTAGGCATGGAGAGCATCTAAGTAGAAGAAGAGAATTCATGCAAAGTTCAGAAATAGATCACAGTAGTTATCAAGAACACAGGAAGGCTACTAACGAGCAGAGACAAGGTATTACTCAATCACTCAAGGTGATTACATACATACATTGTAAGCTATATAGGATCTGTTATCATCAATTAGAGATTGCATTCACTATCAGATCAACATTTATATTGTAGTTGCATTCTAACAAGTGCATCACAATAGAAATCCTTTTGTAGAAGGTGGACTTAATAGTTCTTTGATAAATCTCTTAACAGA
>JAGRRI010042195.1:0-24101 GCA_018584345.1 Thuja plicata
TTCAAGGTACTATGTTCAAATCCTAAAGGTGTATGGCTATAGATTTCAAATGAGATTCACATAGATTGAAGAGAAAGATAGGGTTTCAACTTGATCACATAATTAAATGTCTTTATTTCTTGACATGATTGGTTGTAAACCCTAACCCTAAATGGTTTGAAGCTTGTTGCAATTCATATTCCTATAAAGGGATTTCCAAGACCATTTAGTAGAGGCTAGAGAATTAGGATAATATTGTAAAATAATTAGGCTTATATTTGTCTCCAATCTAGGATATAGCAGATGTATTTTAGACTGTATCAAGAAAGAATTTAAATTTGTAGGATCTTTTGCATATTACCTTATTGTGTACTTCCTTTTCATATTGATGTGAAAACTATATTTCATCATACTTAATATATGTTTCATCAGATTCTAAGTCTCTCTGTGTTATATTTTGAATTGTAAGTTTTCTAGCTTACTGTATAAGGTTTTCTTATGCATATGTTTTATTCCACAAGTCTTTGAACTTAGATACAATTAAAATTATTTGGATACAACATTGATTCTCTTGGATTATCTGCTTAAGGATTCTCTAAGTAGTGTGTGGTCTAAGAAACTTATGTTTATGGTTACGAGTCTTGACCAGTTGTTTGGTTTCAGTTTTCAGTAGTGTATTGAGGATTTTTCCCAATGGATAAGGAAGTGATCTATAACTAGTATATTATTTTGAGATATATGTCTAATAGGTTTGGCTATACTCTATCCCTAAACTTGAATCAAACTTATTACCGAATTATTTATATTTTACAGTTGATGGTTGTTGTCCTGCCATGGTAATGGAGAGTCAATGAATGCCTAGTTAGCATTAAATATTTTATTATCATTATATGTTTTATAAATCCATAGTATTAGTTATTGTAAAGAGTTGAGTTTCATCTAGATTAGTTGTACACACCTTTTTTTTGTAGAGATAGAAGTGCAAAGGGCAGTCATGTCCCTATAGTTGGTCCAGTTACCTTGCAGAGCTCTCATACTTAGAGTTAACCCATTCTAATATTAGTCTCAAGGTATATTGGTGGCTCCTCAAAGTATAAACATTTTTAAACACCAATACATTCAGTAAAACATCCTAAGCTAAGGGGAGGAAAATCCCCAAATCAAATCTTTGTTGGTTGGGTGGAGAATTTGTCAGGCCGTATTTTCAGAAGTTCCACCTTCTCTAGGAAAGTCTCTGGACATAGGGATCACACATTCATATCCTATCACAGGAGGCATATTAAGGGTATAAACTAAGGCACATTAATCCTAAAGAAAAAATAATTATCCCCAACAAGGAACATAATATTCAACACTACATAGAGGAAGACATAAATAGTTCAAATAAGGGTCAAAAAAGGAGGCCAAACTTCCCTAAGAAAATTGTCTTCCCAAGGAGCACCCTGTAAACAATGTAAATAGAGTGGACCACACCTATGAGATTTTAGCACATGACACATTGATTATAAAATGGAAAAGGCACTGAGCATACATTCCCTGAATTATTTATTAATAGCAAACACGCCAAGGAAAGAGAGAATGCCCAAGAATATATATGGTACAATATGCACCCCTAGATGAAAGGCCAAAGGTCTTGTTCTCATAAAAGAAAAAATCTATGCAAATAATATAGTATATTTCTTTGCCTTATTGAGCTAGGGTACAATATTTCCAATCATGTTTGAATTAAAAATTGTTGGGCTTTATAGAACAACCCTCGATCAAAAAATAGTCTCAAAATGATTACAATTCTAGTTACAATCGATTGCCATGCTGAAAAATCCAGCACGAATTGCTAAATTCCTTGTGTTGCAGTCATGTGCTTGAATTTGATTGGTTTATCATAGTTTTTTTCTAACTAGGTTCAACATATAAACTTTACAACTTGATCAGAGATTCCATGATTTCACGAGCTAATCCTAGTGTCAAAAATGTTACAGCTGCCTAGAAAAGTTGTTAGTCGTGAAGTCTCCCTCGGGAAGGAATATTCCTTAATGATGTGTCGGTGGGCCTTATTTAAGTGAGAGTGTCCCAAAGACACGTGGCAGGCTGGTGGAAGATTGGAGAAGTACATTCCCTCTAGAGTGTTTAGAAACCCCACTGGGCTGACACATGTCAGTGACATCAGGATTTTGGAGTTGTTGAACTTCTTCACACAATCAAAGATGGAAGGTAAACTTAGATGGTGTTTAACGATGTAGAAGGAGTCTACATTTTGGCAAATTTTAAGGGTTCTCGACCTATTGAGAATGAATCAAATATTCTTTAGTTTTTCATACCAGAGCCTTATCCATTGGGTTGGGAGTCAACTCAATTTGGGTTTCTTAGATCAGTTATCTTCATGAGTTTCTTGGACATTGTTCGAGAAATAGAAACCTATATGAAAAGACAAAAGATCAGATATTTTACTTAAGAGGAAGCCAAAAGTTCTAATAGGGCTCAGGTCAAACCAGAGAACTTGAGGTGTGACACAATCTACAAAAAGAGAAATACTAATAGAGAAACAAGGGGTAAAGTACAAACAATGTTAGCTGAGGGATGCCAAAATAATATTTAAAATTAACTAGTCGAAATGGATAACCAAATATCCAAAGAGGAAAGGGGAACACCCTGCATAGAAAGAAAGCAACTAAATTTGGCCTCAGCTTCATAATGAAACTTTACATTTGATACCATGTGATGATGACAACATTAAAAGAGCATTAGATTAATATGTCAAAATATGAAAAAGAGATCATCCAAGGATTTGTGTGTGTGCAAGGATTTAATATTTCCTTTTCCTAAGATGATGAAATAGTTTTCACTTATCTGGTAGACTACATAGGTGAGACTTGTCCCATATTCATCTACATAGAGCCTTGCTTCCAGTCAGGCATCTATAGCCCTGACAAGGTTATCACCTTGATAGTCACTAACATTTATCTACTGTGAGCTAGGAATCCATAACCCCGGTAGAGTTGCTAACATGACTTAGTATTTGCATTTTCTACTTTTTGCTTTCAAAAATTTATTTTTGCCTTTTTATTTTATTGTTTTCCTTCTTGGATTTAATATGCATAGATGACCATGACATCATCATTCTAGCTGGTTGGCTAACAAGGTGGTAGCATAAAAATCTCTAATTTTCACCTAGAAGACATAAGAAAGACACCTCAATGTAATTTCTAAAGGTACTTAAGGGAGAACCATGCAAAATCCAACTAGATATCACTAATTTCATGAAATGATAGCTATTAATGCTAAATGCTACAAAAAAGATGTTAGTATGCAAGGATATCAAACATAATCTTTCATTTTATGCCAAGACTAAATGTTGTTACCCTTTTTCGCTAATTAAGGTGTACGGATATCCTCAAATGGCACTATCAACAGCCAAAACCTGACTTGTAATTCCAGAAATAGACAGATGACAACTCTTTGAAAATGAGCATATTACCTTTTGCAAAATGATGTGACATTGTCTCTGATGTAGAGTAAACCAAAAATGCCTGTAGAAATGAATGACTTCTCTATAAAAGGGAAACGTATTTGAAAGGTGACATTAATCATTTGGCAAATTAGAGAGCCTGAGTGAAAGATTAGCTTGGCTTAGCCTAGAACTATGGAAACTACCATGAGATTGACCTACCCATTTCTGCATGAACCCTTCTTAGGATTTATAGACAATGATATGTTGGTTGCATTGGATAGGGTGGATGATAAATTGGTTGTCACTGCCCTAAAATGGGTATTAGGTGAAGAGTTTATGCATAGTGAGGACCAAACTATAGGTTGAGCACATATATCTCATCTAGGTTCTTAGGCTCTTTGATAGACATGGGAGAGTCTAGAAATGTAATAGTATTTCTTGCAGTAGATACATTTGGAATAATTTACTATGGGGGTCTCGGGGATGTGCTTGTTGCGGCTCGAGATGACATTGGGTTGCCTCTGGCAACTGACCTGAGGATTTATCTGGATATAGAAGTGGATGTGTCATTCATTCCATTTGTCATTTATTTTTGCTACCAGCTTATCAATGCCCATCGTTTCTATACATGTGATATGGGTTGAATTTTTGAAGAAATATGTAGACCTGGATGAGGAAATAGCCGAGGAGATAGAAGAATTATACCTGAGGGTTCTATTTGAGCAAGCCTAGGATTCACCCACTGAATCAAGTGAATGGGTATCTTCCAACTCAGAAGAAGGTTCAGGGGGAGGAGGAAATGACTCAGGAGATGTCGATACCAACTATGGAGAAGCTTGACCCCTACCTTGAAAGAATTTTTCTTTTTAAAAAATGAAAAGTTATGATATGTAAAAAGTAAACAACAAACAAAAATTTGTTAGTTTTTGAAGAAATTTGGGAATGTACATAGATAAAAAATATAAATCTAATATATGAATTTTTCTTTTTTTTATCCCAATGTCTACATATGATTTTTTTGTTGGAGGACTCAATTCTTTAATTTTTAGAAATAAACTTTTAATGTTTTTCATAAAGAATCAAAATATCATAACATGGGGCCTCATCATCGTACATAGAATGATGGTGAGGCAAATTATACCTCTTTAACAACACATGATAAATTAGAAAACCCTGCCGCATTGGTACGCTTTCTCTTAACAAACAAAAAGTATTAGTGCAAATTAAAATAAAGTCACCATTCAGAACTAGGAAATTTATTGAATCAATGGTGATAATCATGAATGTTCCTTTTCACTAACAAGGGATTAAAAACTATACACGAGACACCATAAATGTGTCACCCTATGCAGTAGCATTTATTAGGAAAGAAACACACCAAACAAAAAAAAACCTAACTATTTAAACTAACTAACGACTAAATCTTTCTACAAGAAACCATTTACTAGGTTTAGGAAATAGTCACCCTTGCGACCTAGTTTTTTTTTTCAATTAATGGTTCCAATAAATTGTGGCAAAAGAAAGGTAACATGGGCATGTCTCTCCTTGGGTGTGATATGTTAGAGGTGACAAAATCATGACTCAACTTTGGGTACTTTCTTTGACATCACGAGAGATGATGTCTCCAAATCATTGATAAGAATCTTTTCGGACTCTAACATGAGCATGAACTTGAAAAACTAACAAGAAAATGGTTCTGAATGATTCTTGATTGGGCACCCATAGATCCTTATCAAGTGATTTGCAGTAGGAGATGCATCAATGTGTTCCTACGAATGAGAAACTAGTGGTTCTTCCTCCTGGGATGTAGGCGATGGCCCTGACTGGATGGTTGGGGAGTATTCATCAAGTGAAGCACAAAAAGATTCCAACTCACCCCAAAATCTCATTTCATCATCATCCACTTCTCTTTTCTTGCAGAGGGGCTCAAGAGGAGATTCCCGCAGTGACACCTCTTCCAGAGAATTCTTCATGATTTCTGACTCCATTGGAATGGGGATATTTTCCTCTTTAATGAAATAGGGGAGATCAGAAAAGAGAACACTTAGACCATTATCCTCTAGGGGAAGGTCATCTTCTTGCTTAACTATGTTAGTTGTGGGACTTGTTAACTTTTTTCATTCTTCTAGTTTGAGCACCGAATAATTGGTTTGCCTTTGAATAATGAAATCATGTCGGGCATCAGGGACTGAAAAAGAGAACTCTAAAATAATGTTCCAACTAAGTTCATCTCCCATAGGGCATGAAACTTTTGGAACTACTTCGTTTAGAAACTAGTCCTCCAAGGCTGAATCTTCTGTTAAATATAGTTCCTCAATAGAGGCCTCCAACATTGACAAGGAATGCTAAAGGAGACTCTATTTTATTTCAAGCATGATGATCCTCATCTTGCATTGAAGGTTGAGAAACATCTCCTGAGAATTGGGAACTAAGTCTATATGAAAAGGTTGAGAAGAAATCTAGCTAGCGTAGTTGTAGTAATTTGGGTCCATAACCTAGCTAGGAGAAACCTAGTTAGGATAAACCTAGTTAGGAGAAACCTAGTTATCCTGTCACATGCACTTTTTTTCTTGATGCATACAAGGATAGAGAAAAATCAAGAAGATCAGTCCAATCTTTGCAAAAAATACAACACAACAGAAACAATAAGCCAAGATGGATAGATTTGAGAGATTAGCCTTCAATTATCATCAGAAAATCATTTACAATAGATATGCAACATGCAGTCTCACATGCCAAGCATAAAAGCAAGATTATTATAAAAAAAACTAGCCACACTAGAGCCAAATAATCTTATGAAGATCACCTTCCCCTCAGGAACAAGTCCATAAGCTTATAAAGCAATCACAATGCTAGGTCAGCCCATAAATGATCACATTTCCCAATAATTGAGAAAATGTGTTACAAAAAATAGACCAGGACCAAAATCACTTGGAACAAACTCCAACATAAGAAATAAGAGATTTGATAATACAATAAAATTAGCCTCAAATATAACAATGAGCTGGCATAATCATGTATGGAGATTCCCATCAGAAGATCAGAAAATGATCAGAAAATACAATGAATAATTGCGAAAATGAAGAACAAGATAGTCAAAAAAAGAATTTGTGAAATATCATGTGCAATGAATCCAAATTATGTGCAATCATAGGATAAGGTCCAACATGAAGCCACAAACACACTTTCACAACTGGAATACAAAAGAACAACTACAGATTGACCGCTAACAGAAACACCAAACTGATCAAACAGGAAAACAAATATTTTTGTTTGATGTAAGATTTGTAAGATCCCAAGATGCTCCTACATCAGACATATGGGGTACTTGAAAAGTGAGCCTCTCACTTTTTTGGGGCCAAATGATAGATATTAACTAGCTTGATTGTACTTGCTTGATTAGGACTCCCTGAGTTCCTAATCCTTCCAAGATCCTAGTCCTAAATTCTAGGATCCTCCAAGTCCTTTCCAACACTTTTTAGGACTTCTCCAATGTCTCCCTTTAAGGTGACAAACTTTAGTGCTTCACTAGGGTGTCTATGTTCATTCAGTAACCAAATTCCTATCTCCTCTAGCTTCCATTCAATGGTTATTTCTTGTTATATTTACTTAATATGTGTTTCTAGGGGTTCAAGTACCTT
Organism: Thuja plicata; assembly: GCA_018584345.1. Taxonomy (NCBI): domain Eukaryota; kingdom Viridiplantae; phylum Streptophyta; class Pinopsida; order Cupressales; family Cupressaceae; genus Thuja; species Thuja plicata. The sequence goes on from JAGRRI010042195.1 coordinate 7,069, forward strand.
CTACTATTAGTTAAAACTCCATTTTGATCCCTTTTATTTGGAGTATAAAGCTCTTTTGCATCGAGTTCAAGTTTTCCTTCATATGTCTAGTTGGTCTATTAGGTCTCAATTAGGCCTAGTTAGCTAGTTTTTGACCTTTCTTGTAAAATAAACCCAAACAACCCACTGAAAAATCCAATTTCTAGATACCCTTTTATGTATTTCTCTAGGATTTACTAGGTCTCCCTTCCTCAACTTGTCTGTATAGGTGCTTCCTATATTCAAGGGCTTTTAGGGATAATTGGGTCTCCAAGAACTAGTCAAGGTTTCTAAGCTTAAAAATGTGACCAAATGGATTGATCAAGTGCCAATTCCCCTCAAGTATCTCTCTACAAGTCTAAATACTACTTCTAGCCACTTATGTCTAACTCCACATTTGAACTCCTGCAATCAAACACATTGTTTCATTTGCAAGCTCCTAACCAGGTTTCCCTAAACTCACCTAGGGCTTTCTTGTAAAAATATAATCTACCACTTCCAGGCCTCCACCAAACATATTTACACTCTACAGAGGCTCCCCTAACATTTCCCAAGGTCCCATGATGATTTCATGGTAGGTTTTCATGTGGGAGCCATTTCTTTACAACTCAGTCTTGGATAGGCCAATGACTGACTAGATTAAAAAACTAAAAAAATGATATGAAAGAAACTTATAATATATGAAAAATTAAAGTACATAGTCCCAATTACAATAATCCACTATGAAGTGACTAGATTCAATCCATTAAAAGTAACTTGTATTGAAAATGGTTCAAACTATCCAGAAAACCAAAAATATAGTGCAAATTAATTAACTTCAAAAGACTTGTAAATTTCTCCAACCTTGGAATTTGGGCTCCTTAGGGATTATATAACCCCTCCTCTAAGGTGAATTTGGTTGAGATACTGACCATTCCATAAAACTCATTATTTTTCTTGGTTAGGACAATATTGTCTTGCAATTTTGCAAAATTGGAAAAGTTGTCATGACAACATTTTGACAATATTAGCAACTTTAATTCTAACCTAATCAAATGAACTCCAATCTTCATGAAATGATGGAATGACATAATAGAATCAATTTTATGCTAAATTTAACTCTTTCCTAACCTATTTATGTCTTTTGGCCCAAATTCCAATGTCAAGCCTCAAAAAGAGACTAAAGACAGTATTGGAATTAATGGGAAGTAGTACTGAGAGGGGAGGGGTGATCAGTACCTCTAAAATTTTTAACACCATTATTTATTCATCATTAGTAATAATTCATTTCTGAATTACCAGCCATTAGTATTTTTCTTTCTTATTCATGTATTATTATTTCATAATCTTTGATTGTTTGTAACATTCATGAAAATGATAAACACATAACACAAGATATGGTATCACAGAAAACTCATGTTAGGAAGTAAAAACTGCGGTGGGGGTGGCACCCACAAAACTTCACTATCTGCAGAATAGAAAGGAGCCAATAAAGGCTTACAATTTATCACTTCTAATGATCTACCCTGTTAGGAGTATTAAGGTGGAGACTAATTAAGATCTACTCTGTTAAGATCTTTAGCAACACTGGTTCAAGTGTGCACTTAGTTATGAGATTTACAATAGGACGGTTAAGCCCACCTTTCTTGAAAGGATTTATTATGCATACTATGCTTGTTAGAATGAGTAAAAATATTGACCTAACTCTATGAAATCTACTATTGCTGATTACAGATCCATTAAAGCTCTAAGAATAATAATATCACCTTAAGTGATTGATGAATACCTTTTATCTGCTCGTCAGTAGCCTGTGTTCTTGTTCTTTAAACTAATTTCATTCTATTTCTATCCTTCTGCATGAATTCTCTTGTCTGGTCTCTAGATGATCTCCGTGGCTACAATCTTCATTGAATAATAATAGTTTACAATGGATTGAGCACCTATTTATACAAGTATTTGACCTATATTGGAATTACGCATCACAATGTTAACTCTTAGATCCAAGGTTTACAACTTGACCTTGATCTTTAGTTTGCATGTTTTAAATCACTAAAACTAATTAAAACAATATTAAATACATTGCTTCCTTCGCACATAATGGATTTAAAAGTAAATCAAGAAGCTATAAATACAACTTCAGTGATTTATCTGATGTGGAAAGTCAGTTCCACTTTCTCCAGGATGTAACTGACTATCAGTTCTTGGTCGTCAGGTTGAACTAAAAGTCTGTCGGTGTTGCTTTGTTGAACTATTTTTTGGGTTCCCTTTGTCTATCATGTTCCTTTCTTCTATGTTCCATCAGGTTGCACTGTTGTTACTCGTCAGGTTCCATTTACCTTTTTTTCATCGGATAACACTTAATTACAGTGTTGGTAACCTTGGCGTTAGGTAGTGTTGTGCCTTGTCTATCGGTGTAGTGTAAATTGATGATGCAGATCATGTTTTTCCTTATGTGTACTAATGGAAAAATATAATGCCTTCAATCTCCCCCTTTGATATTAGTATCAAAAACTGATATGTGCATAAAATTAAAGTGTTTAGTATGTACACCATGTTTATATCCTTGTCATTTTATGACTCCCCCTAACTGTATGCATTGGTATAGTGTAAGTATATGTACATGTATACTATACATTCTCTGTTCTTCACTCTGTATGTACATATTATTTCCCCTTTCTTTTACTATACATATGATTCCCTCCTTTTAACTGAGGTGAGTGAACATATCAATTTCCCCCTCTGTTTGATACTTATGACAAAAATGTACAACTTATAATATGCCAAAATTATGAAAAAAATGTGTAATTTACAATGTGTCAAGTATATGGGAATGGGTTGTCTTGATATCTTCAAGCATTTTCTCCTATTTTTCTTTCAGCTGTTCTAGTGCCATGTGTTGTAGCTCTAGCCTTGCATGCATATCATAAATGTTGTCTAGGACAGACATTTCAGGGGTGGCAATTAATGTATTTTCCTCTGTCACATGTTGTAGGAGTGAAAGTGTCAGTAAGAGATGAGCTTGGAGCTCATTTACCTCATCTCTGTACTTTGTCTCTACAATTTGTATGTCTTGTCTTAGTTTTTGAGCCTATTTGATTTGCTCATTATGCAATTTAATTGCTTCTTCATTATTGGTGAGACTTTGTGCACTTGACTTAAGATCAACATCAATTTGTGCTATCTGGTCGATATACTCCTAAGTGAGTTGATGTAGTGTACACAATTTTTGTATTAAGGTAATAGCTTCTGAGATAATTGGGTCTATTGTTCTCACTAATTCATAAAGCTTTACCTTTTTCAATGCCACTTCCTAGCTTATCTTCTTGGCTAGCTTGAGCTCATACTTTTGTTCAAGTCTCTCTTCCATAACCTTCTCAGCATCAATGTTCTGAGATGTTATTGTATCTGTGAGTATCACCAGTTGATCAAGTATTGGAGATTTTTTTATCAATATCTACATTAGGTACAATCTGTTGAAGTATACCTCTTGCCACTTCTAGTACCTTTGCCTCCTTTGCAGCTCTCTTTAGTTTTTCTTGTATTGCTTTTCTCTCACAGAGTCTTGCATACTTTGTCAATGCAGTTAGATCCAATGTCCTTGGATCACAAACTGGAATCTCACTGATTTCATCCAGAGTTACTAGATTCTTATGCTTTCTTTTCTTCTTCTTTCATACTTACGGGGATGTAGATATATAAACTACCATTGCTATTTCATTTGTCCTCTCTGAATTGCTTGGTGAAGGATTTGTAGAAGATGCTTCTTGTTTCTTCTACTCAGGGTGTACCTATCGGTTTGGTGAAGACATCTCTCCATCAACCTTGGGCGTCTTTGTAGATTGTGCTTCTCATTTCTTATTCAGCTCATCCTTCTTTTCCTCTTCACTTATATCTTTCTTCTTTTCCTCCTCTACCTTTTGTGTTTCTTTTTCCTTTTGATCAGTAGATTCATCTTTCTGATCATTGGTTGTAGCTTGATTTGCAGTTGTATCTTTTTTAGTATTTGTGGTTTCTTTTGCTTCTCCATCACCCTTGTCCTCAGGTGTGCTTGTATCCTCTGCAGTAGATCCATCATTTCCCTCTAGTATATTTATTGCCTTCATTAAGATAGGCATATTACTTTGAGTAGTAGCTTGGGCTATGTCTATTGTGGTGTCCTTCTCATTAGTTTGAGTCATTTTAGCAGTAACATCCTCATATTTTTGTATCTCCTTTGTAGGGTCTATTTCAGTCAAGTCCATGACTGATGTGTCTTGCCATGTGTCATCAGAAACATTCATATCTTAATCATATGAAGTCTTTAAATCTTATTTTTTTTAATCATTGAGTGTAATGAATATTACATCATCATTCTTCTTTGGATCTTTGTCAGAGTCATAATGTGTGATGTCTTGAATGTCAAGATCATCCATCACCTTGTCCAAATCAATTGGATCCATTTCTTCACTATTGTCCAAATAAATGTGCTGAGGACTTTCCTTTTCTTTCTCCTCCTCTCTATGAGGTGTGTTAGTGAGAAGTAACTGATTCTCACCACTTGTTGACTCTTCTGATAGATCCAGGAGTTGTCTCCATTTATCTTTAGTCATTGTATCTATTTCTATATACTTGTTTTCTAGAACTTTGTATGCTCTTATCTTGGCTACACATTTTCCTGAGTGCTTCTTGAGTATTTCTTTGATTTCTTGAACTTTAGATTTGGGAGGCATTAATTTTACAAGTACACTCTCCCTTGATTCTCTCTCTATTTGCAGAGCATATGACCATTGTTGGTATATCCTTTTACCTAGTTCTTTAGGTATTTGATTTACAAATTTTGTCAGTGCATATTTGTACTTGATCATTGACTTTATAAATGCCTCTTGTATCTTATTCTGGTCCTCTAGTTTTAGTGTATCCCATTGTCTAATTTTCTTATCAGACATGGTGCTAGATGTAGCAATAGACTTAGCAGGTTCATCAATAGTTTGATTCCTGAAATTTTTTGTTACTACATCAGGCTCATCATCTTTTGATTCTTCTAAGTCAGCCTTTGTCCTAACCAATCTTTTCCTTTTCTTTGGAGGTGTAGATTTCACAGTTTGTTGCTTTGTTTGTTTTGCTGGTTGCTTCCTCCTATAGGTCCTTACTTAACCTTTCTTAAGAGGGGTAGTATCAGTTTGAGCAGTTTGACTCCTTTTCCTTTTCTTCTTTGTAGGAGGTGGAGGTGTATCAGATTGAGTGGCCTCAAAATCTAATTTTTGTTCTTCTTGTCCCTCACCGATGGTGCCCTGTTCATCGGTCTCCTCTGGTTGCTCTTGTTCCTCCTTTGTTACCGATATAATCTTCTTGAGATTCTTAACTATTTTATCCTTTTTGTTGATAGTCTTTTGTATTTTTAAGCCTCTTTTTATCTTTGATTTGGCCTCTTCATAGGTTCCAAACCTAGCTTGTTTGTTTTCAATAGGCTCATTGATCAATGCATCAATAGCATTAGTTGCCTAATCTATATTGATTTCATAATCTAGTGGGTCTAACCAAGTTGTTCTTGGTACAACTGGTTTGATGCGGGTGAAATCTGTGTCCACCATGAAACATATTTCATCCTTATGTTGTTCTATCAGTTGCTCAAGGATCATAGTCCTTTCCATCATCTTTTCCTTGAACTCAAGGAAGTATGCAGACATAACATATTCAAAATTGTCCCCTAGTGACTTAATTATTTCACTAACCTGTCGTGTTACCAGTTTTGTAGTGTCCCATTTTACTTTTCCTATTGAAGGAAAGAATTCTTGAAAATAGAAAAAGATACACATGATAAGTGATCCAAACTTACATGTGTTGGTCTTTGCAGACCTGATTGTGTGTATATTCTCATCAAGTTGTTTGAGAAGGATCTCACATAGATCAATCTGGATGCCTCTAGTTACTATCTTGTAGGCAGTACTAACTGATGTTTAAGATATGTTGTTCAATCTACTTGCCTGAAAGATCTTGTAACCAATCACACATGCACCAAATTTTAGTTCTTCATCGGTGATGGTGTTTACCTTGAGAACTATGTTGTCCCATTCATCTTTTGTCAACTTTTCAACATCTGGCCTTGAAGGATGCTTATGTGTCCTAGGCTTGTTAGTTATTGGGTAACCAGTGATAGCATGAAGGACATCCTTGGTGATTTTTTTGGTTTGATCCAACCACAATTTCCTGTCGTGCATTCTTCTAAGAACCAACCTGACACAACCAGTTTTGAAGTCCCTTGGGAAATGTAGGGCATTGGTTAATCCTTTGACTTACAAGTGTTTGTGTTCTTCCTGTAGGTTTCCTTCGGCATCACTGAGCTTCTTATAAGCTTCATCCTTTTCTAGGTCACCAATTTCTATGATCTTGCAGTGGATATAAGACCTAACATCTTCTATGAGAAATACCCTACGTGACATTTTAGAAAACACTCCAGTTTTAGTGGGTTGTGATGCAATTTCTAGACATATCTTGTATTTGGGCTTAATAAAAGTGTTATTCTTGATCAACTTAACCACATTCCTTTTATCATTCTTGATTTTAGTAGTTCTCGAGTTGGTTGCCATCATTTTTCAAGTTTAGGGATTTCTTGAAATTAGGGCTTTCTTGATAAAATAATGACAAAGATCTTTCAGTGCCCTTGGTACTTACTTGGATCCGTGATGGTGGTGAGATATCTATTTGTTGTCCTTAGATCGATTTGAGGACTCTCTACTTTCTGCTCTTCAAACGCTCTTCTTTCTCTTCAAATTGTGGGTGTAAAATGAAGTTGTCCCATCGACTATTTATAGAATTTTTTCCCTAAGTCAGAAATAAATGCTCAATGACTCATCGGGACATGAAGACAGAGGTCATCAAGAAGACATTTTTTTTAAAAAACATCGTTGGTGTTGTCAAGGATGCTCGGGATAACTATTTACCAATCTTTCTTTTACCGATAGAATACTGTATTCTATCATGACAACTTCTGAACTTTGTTTCCTTACTGATGGATGTCGAGTTACATTAGCAACTTAGCCATTCTATGTGTTGACCGACAATTTTTGGTAAGTGTAAACATCTCATCCATTATATTCACTGATGATTTTTGGTATGTATATACTGACAGGGTTTCTTTCTCAGAATTGGAACAAGTAACATAATATGCATCTTTATTATGCAAATTTTGACTATCTATTAATTTGTATAATGGAACTGATGCAAAATATGACTGGGTGTAATGCAGTTCCATACTTACTTTTTCAGCTTAAGTAGGGTTGGTGATGTCACTGGATCCATTGGATGGGGTGTCACCATTTGCATTACTTGGTCTAGATTCATCATTGCTTGAAGCTTTTCTCCACATTTTATCTCTAGCCCTCTGGATATCTTCAATGGTATTTCCTTTGGGATATGTGCTTGTCTCTGTCAATCAATCTTTGTAATATTTCTTGAGATGACCAACTTTACGATAGTGTAAGCATGCCATTCTGGGGTTTGACTAGCCTCTAGACCTTTTGGTCCATGCTCTCATGAAGTTTTCATCTATGTGACCATATCTACCACATGTTGTATAGTTTGTCCAAGTATTGTAATCCCATACATATTGATTACCGATTCTCTTTGGTTGATAAGGGATTTCTTGACCTTTAGGCTTCCATGCTTGCCTTTTCTTTTTCCAGCATTCTACAGATGTGTGCCCATTCATTTTGCATGTAGGATAGTATTTTTCCATGTAGGTTTCCTTCTTTGACTATTCTATCTTAGTTTTGCATTCATAATCCTTATTTCCTTTCTTTTTACATTTATAACAGAATCCTATGAATGCAGCTAGAGATTTAGGAATACCTTTCATTTTACCTCTGTATACATTTGATGTGTGGCCTTGCTTTCCATAGTTCTTTCATGTAAGCTTTCTAGGTCTTGGATTTTCATGGACATTCTTTGGATTGGATTGATTTGTTGATTATCCATTTTTGGTAAAGCCTAAACCATTGTTGTTGTTGACTCTTCGTTGTCCTTCAAGAAATTCATCCATTCTTTTATTTCTGTCTTCAGCCTTTCTGATAATCTCATTATGTTGTTGCTGAATTCTAACCTCATGTTTTAGCTTTTCATTCTCTTCTCTTAGTTCACTGATAATCTGTATCATCTCATTGAGCTCCACATTTATTTTGTTTTCTTCTTGACTCATAAGAATAATCTGATTTGTGAGATCATTGTGATGCTCAGCATGTCTTTGAATTTCTAATTCCTTTTCTTTTAGTTTCTCTATAATCTTCCTTCTGTCATCAATAGTGTGTGTTCTTTCTATTTCAGCTTGTCTAGCAGAACTCATCACATCAATCATTCTTACCATCTAGCTCTCTTGACCAATTTGCAGCATCTTTATTTTCTCTGTCAGATGTTGATTAATCTCCTTTAGATTTGTGATGTTCTCTTTTGATGTATTACTTGCATTTGATCCTGAAGATTCAAAGAAATTTGGAATCTCTTCTTCTTGATAATCTTTTTCATTACTCCGGGTAGCCATACCTTTCCTCTCATCCAACAGCTCTCTCATCTTGATTCTAGCTTCTTTATACTGTTCATAGAACATCTATATCTCAAGCTTTTTATTCTCAATATTCTTATCAAGTTTATACTTCTCCATTGTATGAACTTTTCTCTTAAGCCTTTAAGCTTTCCAAGAAGAGACTTAGCTCTGATACCAATTGTTGGAATTAATGGGAAGTAGTATTGAGAGGGGAGGGGTGAATCAGTACCTCTAAAACTTTTAATACCTTTCTTTATTCATCATTAGTAATCATTCATTATTGCATTACCGACCATTATTGTTGTTCTTTCTTATGCATGTAGTATTATTTCATAATCTTTAATTGTTTGTAAGATTCATGGAAAAATTCATGAAAATGATAAACACATAACACAAGATATGGTATCATAGAAAACTCCTGTTAGGAAGTAAAAAATGTGGTGGGGATGGCACCCACAAAACTTCACTATCTGCAGAATGGAAGGGATCCGGTAAAGGCTTACAATTGATCACTTCTGATGATCTACCCTATTAGGAGAATTAAGGTGGAGACTGGTTAAGATATACTCTATTAAGAGCTTTAGCAACACTGGTTCAAGTGTGCACTCAGTTATGAGATTTACAATAGGATGACTAAGCCCACCTTTCTTGAAAGGATTTCTTATGTGTACTACACTTGTTAGAATGAGTACAAATATTGACTTGACTGTATGCAATCTACTATTTCTGATTACAGATCCATTAAACCTCTTAGAATAATAATATCACCTTAAGTGATTAATGAATACCTTTTCTCTGCTCATTGGTAGCCCGTGTTCTTGTTCTTTAAACTGATTTCATTCTATTTATGTCCTTCTAGATGAATTCTCTTGTCTGGTCTCTAGATTCTCTCTATGGCTACAATCTTCATTGAACAACAATAGTTTACAATGGATTGAGCACCTATTTATACAAGTATTTGACCTATCTTGGAATCATGCATTACAATGTTAACTCTTAGATCCAAGGTTTACAACTTGACCTTGATCTTTAGTTTGCATGTTTTAAATCACTAAAAATAATTAAAACAATATTAAATACATTGCTTCCTCTACACATAATGGATTTAAAAGTAAATCAAGAAGCTATAAATACAACTTCAATGGTTTATCTCACATGGAAAGTTAGATCCACTTTTTGCAAGATGTAACTGACTGTCGGTTCTTGGTCATCGGGTTGAACCAAAATTCTGTTGGCATTCCTTTGTTGAACTATTTGTCAGGTTGCCTTTGTCTTTTGGGTTTCTCTCTTTTCAGTTCTGTCGGGTTGCACTGTTGTTACTCATTGCGTTCCATTTACCTTTTTGTCATTGGATAACACTTAACAGTGTTTTTCAGCTAACCTTGGTGTCAGGTAGTGTTGTGCCCTATCTGTCAGTGTAGTGTAAACCAATGGTGCAGATCATGTTTTTCCTTATGTATACTAATGGAAAAATATAATGCCTTCACACAGAACCACTAAATTTCAATCAAAACACTTATAGATTATATTAGGTCTAACCTAGACCTTCTAGACACATACCTTAGATGATACTAGATTCCTAAATCTACCTTTGACGTGGCTAGGTTCAGTACAAGACAAAATTTATTAATACTTTGAGCTTAAGTCCTAGGTGCTCCTGCACCACCAAAGGAAAATGAAAGTGGTCAACCTCATCGTAATAAATCCATGAAAAATTCTCTATTTTTCTGTCCTTCCATTTCAAAAGATACTCCATACACTACTTACCTCTTGTACTTTGACCAACTCTTCTATCCAAAATATTCTCTATCTGATCCATCTGCTTCTCAGGATACTGTTTCCCAACATTTTATCCTTGACTACTACTGCAATCTGACTCATGATACTCATAAATATACAACATTGGATACTGGTGATATATCCATGTCCTCTGGTAATTCTACTTCATATGCACTCCCTAATCAAATTTCCCCAAGATCTTACAAGGACCAAACTTCTTCATCCTTAACTTGTTATAAGTACCAACATGAAATCTACCCTTCTGCAAGTATACCATAACTTCATCTCCAGCCTAAAATTCCTCATGTCTTCTCTCCTCTTGTAAACTTAAATTATTTCCTCTAAATGATCTGTCTCTCTCCTTCATGCAATGATCTCATAACCTTAGAAAATTCCTCTCCTTCAACACTCTTCTTAACATCATGACTAATATCCCTTAATAATGCTACTCTCTTAGGATTAAACCCAGTAACCACTTCAAACGATGTCTTCCCTATACTCCTATTTACTTAATTATTATAAGAAAAATCTACTTGTGGCAAAACTAAATCCCTATTTCCAGGCTTATCTCCAACTAAACACCTCAAAAAAGTTCCCTAAACTCTTGTTCACAACCTCTATTTGTCCATCAGTTTGTGGATGAAAAGTAGAAGCGAACTTCAAATCAGCTTTCATCTTCTTCTAAAGTGTCCTCCAAAAATAACCAACAAACCTACTATCTCTATCATAAATAAAGCTCATAGGCAATCTATGTAATCTAACAATATTCTTAAGAATAAATCAGCTACATGTACTGCATATGTAGTCTTCCTAAAAGGAATGAAATGTTCCATCTTAGAAAATATGTCTACAACCACAAAGATAGAATCATAGCCTCTTTGTGTTATTGGAAAATGAAATACAAAATCCATATTGATCTCCTCTTAAGGTATGACCAGTACTGTCAAAGGTCTATACAACCCCACATTATGACTACTACCTTTTGCAACTTGACATACCTTACAACTCTATACAAATTTCCTCACATCCTTTTGAAATTGTGGCCAAAAGTAATTCTCACTTACCAAATCTATTGTCTTATCAATGCAAAAATGTCCTTCTAAACCTCCATTATGTTTCTCCTTAATTAGATTATCTATCATGGAACTCCTAGGTATACATAATTGACCAACTCTAAATAAATTTCCATCCTGAATGAAATAATCCAAACACTTACTTCTTTCGACAACAATATGTTCCTTACAAGTCTTCCAAGGATCACTAAATTTTGGATCTTCCTCATACTAGACCTTTAATTCATCAAATCCCAATACTACAATCTTCATCTCATTCAACAAAGTCCTTTTCCTATTGAAAATATCATAAACTTTATTTAACACACCACTCTTATGTTTCAACACAAATGTATAGCTCTGCATAAACTCAATCCATCTCATATGTCTCTGATTCAACTTACCTTGGCTGCTCAAATACTTCAATGCTTGATGATCAATATATGGTAAAAAATCCTCGGGTAACAAATAATATCTTCATTTCTTCAAATCTTGGATTATAGCATATAATTTATTATCATATGCTGAATACCTTCTCTTAGCATCATTCAACTTCTCACTAAAATGTGAAAAATGTCTACCTTATTGAGTCAAGATAACTCTAATTACATTTCCACTAGCATCACAATCTGCTTGAAATACCTTATTGAAATCAGGTAAATCTAACACTAGTTGTTCTATCACCTTCTACTTCAACAATGCAAAACTTCTTTGTGCTCTGTGTTTCCACTTGAACTCCTTTCTATCTCCTCTCATAGTTTTTTCCATCACTCCATAGATTGAACTAAAATTCCTGATGAACTTCTGATAGAAACTAGCCAACCCATGAAATAATCTTACCTCTCCAACATTCCCCGGTATAGGCCACTCAATAATGGATTTCAATTTCTTAGTATCCATCTTTAACTCTTCAAAAGATATTACAAATCCCAAGTATACTAACTCCTCTTTCATGTAAGTACACTTCTTGATTTTTATCAAAAACTTCTCTTCCCTTAACCTCTTCAATACTTGTTTAACATGTATCAAATGTTCCTCTTTTCTCTTACTAAAAATCAAGATATCATCCAAATAAACAATGACAAAATTACCCAATAATCTCTTTAGGACTTCATTCATTAGCCTCATGAAATTACTAAGTGCATTAAACAATCCAAAATGCATTATCAACCGCTCACACAATTCTTCATTTGTCTTAAATGTAGTCTTCCACTCATCACCTTCTCTGATTTCAATCTAATGATAACCACTCTTGAAGTCTATATTGGTGAAATACTTAGCTCCACTCAAACAATCCATCAAATCATCCATCCTTGGAAAAGGAAAATGATACTTAATTGTAATCTAGTTGATAGCTCTTGAATCAATACACATCCTCCATTGTCCATCTTTCTTAGGTGCTAACACTGCAGGCACTACACATGGACTCAAACTCTCTCTGATCAACCCTCTATGCAACAATCTTGCACTTTCCTATTGTGTTCTTCATTCTCTGATGGTGTCATCCTATTTGTTTCTTTATTAGGAATACTACCCTAGTATAAAATACATGCAATGACTAATACTACTCACTGGTTGTAATCCACCAGGTATATTATTTGAATTGATGTCATCATACTCATTCAACTATCCAGTGATTTCTTTAGGATGTTCTTCTACCAAGACATTCTTCTTTGACTCATTAGGTATTAAAGCAAAATACACATTATTATGCTTCATGCCATCCAAAAACTTCCTACCATCAACTAAAAAAATTCTTGCACTGGTACATACTTCACTCTTAAGAGGTTCTTATAGAGGTAACAAATTTTGTTTCATCCCATTAGCAACAATAGTGTAAACATTATTTCTACCACCATGTATATTTTTCATATCATACTACCATGGTTTACCCAACAAGATATGGCACACATCCATAAGCATAATATAACACAAAACCTCATCATAATACTTCTCAATCTTGAATTTAAATAGGCATTGTTCACTTACCAGTTCCTTGTGTTCATTTTGTATCCATGCAATCTGATAAGGTTTAGTATGCTCCAACCTATGCAGCTTCCATTTTTCAACTAAATCCTTTGAAGAGAGATTATCAAAACTTTCACTGTCTATGACAACATTACACACTTTGTTTTGTATCTTGCATATGGCTCTGAACAAAATTTTCCTTTGTACAGATTCCTTCTCTTTTTATCTATGGTATAGGATTCTCCTTGTCAACAAGGTTGCACTTTCCTCTACTTGATTACTATTCACTGAACTACTGAATTCTTCATCAACAAATGTTGTTCTCCTACTACCCTTTGCCTTCTTCTCAGATTTTCCTTGCTTGCATTCAAAGGCTCTATGTCCTACTTCACCACATTTGAAATAAGTTCCACTAAACTTTCTCCTTTCACCACTACCTTTTCCTTCATTCTAGTAGGAACTCTTTTTATTCCTCCTATAATGATCATTGTCCTTAACTTATGACTCACTTTTTCCTTGATCTGTAGAAGATTTGCCTCTACCTCTTTTGAATCTTTCTCCTCTACCTCTTTTTCTTTTCTCATGCCTTTTGTTCATCTTCTCTTCAGTCTTGAAGGCCCACATATAAGCCTCTTCCACACTCCTAATCTAAAATATTCTAAATTCATCTTCTATGGACATCCTCAAACCATTATGATACCAAGTAGCTTGTTCAGCCTCATCATCTATATGACCCAATCTGATGTTCAACTTGTAGAACTCTTCAATATAAATTTTAATACTTAGGTTTCTTTGCTTCAAGATCTAAAACTTTCTAAACAAACTTACTTGGTATTCCTTAGTAAAAAAATTAGCCTTCAACTTATTCACGATCCTATCCTAAGATTTGATCTTGTCTTTACCGCTTCTCTTTTGATCTATCTGTAAATGTTCCCACCATAGGGATACATGTCCTTTTAACTTAGTGTAGGCATACTTTATCTTCTTCTCTTCATTAGTTCCTTCAAGTTCAAAATACTTGTTCATCTCTGTGATCCAATCAACCAACTCATCAACATCTAGGTTTCCATGATAATCAGGTGGCTTAAAATGAGGTCTCATATTCACATTATTCAAGGCTCTAATGAACCTCTCCTCCTCAAGATTTAATTTTGGTTATGCCCCATTGTTCTCTCCTTCTATTGCTGGTTCATAATTTTGTTCATCTCCTTATTCATCACTTGCATCTTCTATATGTTGTCCTCTCCTCTAAGAAGTCTCTATTGCTTCCAATCTGGCAGAAATTGTCTCAATAAGTATATGATTGTTGGATCTGCATTCCTATCTCCACCTCTAGCATTCCTCCTGGTCATTTTTACCATCCCTAGTAGTTGTAAGTTGGATAATTTCAGCCGCCACCCCACAAGAAAACCCTAGGTTTAAAAACCCTTCTCCGATACCACTTGTTGCAGTCAAGGATTAAGAAACCTCAAGGAGATCAGTCCAATCCTTTCATAAAATACAAAAAAACAAAGACAATAAGCCAAGATGGATAGACATGAGAGATCAACCTTCAATTATTATTAGAAACTAATTTTCAATAGATCTACAACATGTAGTCTCACATGTGAAGCATACATGCCTGATTATGATAAAAAACCTCTTACAAAACCCTTGCCAAACTAAATCCAAATAATCTTATGAAGATCACCTGCCCCTTAGGAACAATTCCATAAGCTTATAAAGCAATCAAAATGCCAGGCCAGCCCATAAAAGATCACATTTCCTAATAATTGAGAAAATATGTTACAACAAATAGGTCAGGACCCAAATCATCTAGAACAACCTCCAATGTAAGAAATAATAGATGTGATCATACAATAAAGTTAGAGTCAAACAGAACAATGAGTTGGAACGATTGTGTATGGAGATTTCCATTGGAAGATCAAAAAATATCAGAAAACACAATGACTGGCTAGGAAAATGAATAACATGATAGTCAATCAAAGAATCTACAAAATCTCCTGGATGATGAATCCAAATGATGTGCAATCATAGGATAAGGTTCAAAAAAAATCCATGAACACACTGTAGTGACTGCAAAACAAAAGAACTACCATAGAACGACTGCTAACAGAAACACCAGACTGATCAAAAAGGAAAGAAATATTTTTGTTTGATGTAAGATTTATAAGATCCCAAGATTATCCTCCATCATTGTTGCATTCTCATTGAAAAAACAATCATGCACTGGCTTTGGTAGACGGGTTTAGCTTGGTCCCACTGGGCGTAGCCAAATTTTTTTTTGATCCCCTAGCTTGCGGCTTGTGTCAGTGGCCAAGGGGCAATTTTAAAATTTTTGTAGGAGGTGGGATAGGGTGCGCCCTACAAATGACCTATAGAATTTTAGAATTTGGATCTTTTTCATTGGTGTTTGGTAAAAGGGATGGGGGGTCACCTTCAGTCAAACAACCTAAGCTAAGGGAAGGAAAAGTGCCAAATAAAAGATTTGTTGGTAGGACAACCAATTTTTTAGATTTTATTTTTAGAGGTTTCACCTTCTCTAGAAAAATATTTGTGCCATCACTCACTTAGGATACAGTGCACCATGTTCCCTTAATTATTGGAAGGAGAATGAGAATCCAAAGTCTCTGTACATAGGGCTCACACATTCATTTACTACTACATGAGGCATTTGCAAGGATCTGAATTAAGGCACATCACACCTAAAGAAAAAGGAAGTCTCCCTAACAAGGGACATAAATATATTCGACACTACTCAGAGGTAGATATAAATAGTTTGAATATGGGTCAAAAATGGAGGCCATACCTCCCTAAGAAAATTGCCTTCCCAAGGAGAACGTTGTAAATAATATAAATAGTCTCTTCTCCAAAATCTATCCAATCATTTCCTTTTTTCTTCTTGAATCTCAGTGTTTCCAATCCACTTCATTCTCAAATTTCACATCTTTTACCACTAATTTTCCTTCACCTCTTCTCCTATTTGTATTTTATCTTTGAGAAAATTAGAAAATAAATATTTACCTCTTTCTCCTATGTTTCTACAACATCCTCATCATCATTCTCATTTGAGCTTTTAATTTCTAAAACTTTAACATCCTTCAAAGGGTACTCAATTGCTTCTACTGGTAATTTTATTTCTTCACTTCCTTCTCTCTACATCACTAATGCATAGAAAAACTTATTTATTTCATCTCTTTGACATATTCTCTTGTATACAACATATTTTTAACTTTTTCTTTACCCTTAAGAGGTAACATAATCACTTTAGAAATATCCTTCCAAAAAGTGTATGTATTATCCTTTCCATCATTCATTACTTTCATGTTATACTTCCATGGTCTTCCCAACAAAATATAGCATGCATCGATTACAATGACATCACATCATACTTCATCCTTATAAATATTTCCTATGGAGAACTTGATTAAGTATCTCTTATCAATAGTGACTTCATTTCCATTTTTAAACCATTCGATGCAATAAAGGTGGGGATGTTTTTCACAAGACGATTTCAATTTATCTACCATTTCTCTAGAAATCATATTTCCACAAATACCACCATCAATAATAACTTGACATTTCCTCTTGAGATGAATTTGGGTTTTGTTTGAAGCCAAGAATCATTAAATCCCTTATTTTTACTTTCTCTTCTTTTGGAATCATCGCGATCTTGGCTTTCTTGGACAATTCTTGATGCTCTTTTTATTTCTGCACATTCA
>JAGRRI010042199.1:0-12033 GCA_018584345.1 Thuja plicata
TAAGCACCACCTCTAATTATATCTAATGCTTGAAAAGATTGAAGAAAGCCCACAGAAGCCATGCTGAGTAGAGATACAGGAAACACTAAGGTGTGTTCCAATTTATACTGGTGTTGGGCATCTCTTTTGCCTTCTTTTAAGTTTAGGTAAATAAAATATTGTCAATAACACGTTCTTTGAACAGCTCAAGTTGCAGGCACATTCTTGGGGACTATTTTACTACTTTAATACATTTCTCCCTTCGGGTTTGACTGACTTTTTCCCTTTTCTATTTAATAAGTGGACACTACGTCATCTATTTTCTTTGAAATATATTTTGTCTTGAATTTGATAGTGTAACAATAGATGGGAAGGAATTTGTTTTCATTTTTGGATTGCTTTCATATGCAATTTTCTATTATTTTTATATCTTTTTGAATTGTTGATTTTCTCATATGCAGTTTTATATTGTCTTTATATTGTTCATTGAGAATGATTGAAAGATATATTATTCATGTCAAATAAATCTCTATCAATATGGTTGAGGTTGAGTTCGATTATTAAAATAGAAATTTCTTAAATACAATTGAAATAAATGTTTAGAAATATGATTGTAACAATTAAATTAAAGAACTTATGTAATTATAAAATTAAATAATGAAATGAAATAAAATAGCTCTAAAATAAATGAAAATACATAGACATTTTAAATACATGTATCTAAAAATTGCTGAAAAGAACTACTTTATTTACTTACAAGTTATATTATTTTAATTTAGAATTGTAGGTTGTTATGCATGTTTTGTGTAATCCATTGACCATACTCCATCCTTAGATTTAAGTGAAATGTGAGAAACATTTAAACTCTTTTTCGGCACAAATTATTATCTTTCACACACTCCATTGTACTGACATAGCCAATTAGACAAGATGTGCACTTTTTAGTGTTTATGTGGTGTAAAACATTGTTTCATTTAGGCACAAGGGAAGTTTCTCATGGGCACCAATAAAACGTGATTGACCTATGATTTGACACATGTAATATTGTTAAGGGTTGGTAGGTAAAATCAATACTATCAACTAAAATGTTTTATTTGGCTTGTGATCCTCAACTTTCTATTCAATGCAATATGTGGGAAAGTATGAGCTTTTGCATAAGATGTAAACATCCAACAATGCATAGCCAAATGCAGATTTGAGTTAGCTATAGTTACAAGTGCCTTGGAAAACATGTATGCAACATCTAAAAGAATATATAAACACATGAATATATGAAGACTTGTTGTTTATCATCAATAGCATCTTGTGGTGGACTATTTTTTACTTTTTTGATATAAAGGGCTATAGCATGAAGTTTTTTTTATTGATGTTTAAAATTTACAAATAATTGCAATTTGAACTTGTGAGGATATGTCACTAAATCCCAGTTGGATAAATGGAAACCCCCAATGCTAATTTTAGCAGACTCGACAAAATTATTAATGAAACTGATTGGGGAGGGTTTTGATTAAAAGCATATATAAGACACATGAATAGATGAAGTCATGTTAGTTATTATCAATAGCATCTTGTGGTGGAATGTTTTTTATTTTTCGTATAAAAGGCTATAACATGAAGTTTATTTTTTGATGCTTAAAATTTACAAATATTTACAAGTTGAACTTGTGTGGATATGTCACTCAATCCTAGTTGGATAAATGGAAACCCCCAATGCTAAGTTTAGTAGACTTGACAAAATTAGTGATGAAGATAAAACTTTGGAATTTGAGTGGCACCATGTCTAGATTAGAAACTTGCAAAACTATATAAAATATTATTTAATGAAACCGATTGGGGAGTGTTTTGATTGAATGTTTATGTTGTCCACCATGGACCGATTGCATATCCTTCACAATTTTTGAGATGATAACCTAAAAGACACCAATGCAAAACCTTGAACAAAATTTAAAAGTCTCCTCTTGATCTGACTTTTCCACTAGCCGAGATAAAATAGCGCATCATTGAAGATTAGTCATTTTTATCTCCCTTATGATATGCACATTGGTATTTATGTTTTCACCTTTTAGTATATGTTGGCTTAATTGGTCCTCTGTAAAAAGATGGGTCTCTCATTGTAAGGTGAACCAAAATATAGCTATTCAGTCAACAATATGGTTTTCTTCCCCATAGAAATGACCAATTTTAAATGTTTCAAATCTAGGCAGTAGTCTCCAAACTTTTGACAGGTTGTAATCTGATTTCTTATTAACTACCTTTTTTGATATAACAACTCCTATTATAGTATGATAATCTCCTCAATGTGAATTCTTCTGATTCCTTTATCCAAAGCAAGCTTAATGCCTGATAGGGGAGCAGTTGCTTCAGAAATGTTGTTCGTTCTTACAGAAATTATTTTTTCCAAAGCTCGTAATATTCTTCCTCTATTATCTCTTAGAACACATCAAACTATAAACTCTCCTGGATTAACTCTAAAACTACCATAAAAATTCAGCTTTATGAACTTATCTTCATGAAATTCCTACTTATATTTTCTTTAAAAGCTTTATCAAATTCCAAATCAACAATCCCTGAAAGGAAATTTTAATCATGGGCCAGTCTATTAGAATTTGAGAATCTGCATATATAAAAATTGATGAATTTTTTTAAACTTATGATACATAAAAATTCACATTCTCTGAAATGGTTATCCACATTTGTTTATTCACACTATGTATCAACAAGATTTTCTTTCTATATTTGTATTTTTTTTCTCGACCCACCAAATACTCCATGACACTATTGCTGAAGAGATTCGCCATAGGACAAAAAAATTCAAATCTTTGTGCAAAAGGGGCCAAGAAACTAGTATATCTTTTAAAGAATTTGATAAAAGGCCCTATCAACTTCAATTTATTTTGAAACCATTCCCAACACTCTTGAGAGAAGAGGCATTGAAGTAACAAGTGTTGTGAAGTTTCAACTTGTGATCCGCACAATAACAATTGAGTCGTGCAATTCCTAATCTTCCTAGAATATCAGCAATAAGTATTTTGTTATTTAATACCATCCATATGAATGCCCTTACCTTTGGAAATACTACATCATGCCAAGAAAAGGAAAATTCCCTATTCTTGTTCACACAACCTTAGAATATCAGTGATCGATGACCCACCTTAACTGTGTTTTGGCCTGATTTACTTGGTGCCTAGATTAGTTGGTTTAATTGATTTAAAGAAAATATATTTGTATGCTTAAGTATGTCTTCCAACATGTCTTTTTGGGCTTGAGAAATTAAGAGAGGTGAAAATTTTTTCCATTATACCACTTGACATTCCCCTTCACATCTGATTTCAGAATAATCCTTAACTCTTGGTCCCCAAAGTTTTTGTAAGACAGTCTTCACTTTCTCCACTTGAGCCTCCATTTTAAGAGGTAGGTTCCCACTAAAAGAGTCCTCCTATAAGAGGGCTTTGTCTCCCAACTTTATTACCCATGACAAATATGAAAGGATCACTTCCTTATGTATTACAATGAAATTCCACATACTAAATCCTTTAGGTGGATTTGACAATGTGAATATCCTCTTAGATTTCCTACAATCAATATACTTACTCCAGATTATTTTTTCCCATCTATGTGAATTAGGTTTTGAGTATAATTTCCATGCTATCTTGAACCCTAGACTTAGGTTTTTGTCTTCCATGTTAGGAATACTTGCTCCACCTTATATTCTTGATTGAGATATAATTTCCCAAGAAAAAGTAAAATTTTCTTGTTGTCATCCATATTTCCTCTTCATAGAAAGTCTCTCATATAGTTTGTTATGGTATGCAAAAACTTTATTTTTACTCATTGACGCTAACATTTGGTATAAGAGCAATTTTGTACTCTTGTGGCATTGAAGGTCAGATCTGTGAGAAGAAAAATCTACTCCCAATGAAGGTGAATAAAATAAGGGAAAATTTCAAGGAAATAGGGAGTGAAAAAATCCTTGAAGTGTACTAGAGATTTATTACATCCCTTAGTTACAAAATTGTTGTAATTAGTGGTGAAATAGTTGTAATCCCTACCTACCATGTGATGAGTGTATAGTATCATAAGCCATAAATCTATGCCTATGTGATAGAATGTATGTGGAGTTCACTACAAGCATTGGTCACTATGATAATACAATTATACATGTATGAATATTTGGCTCAATGCTCGAATTATGATTTGTGTGTGATGATGCTTCTATAATGACATCGTTTGCAAAAGTTATGTTGGTGACTATATGGAAACATTGTTTGCACAATTTAATTAATCCAATCAATGATAGTGATCATTGATGCATGAAATCTCCAAGTTTGATATAGTCATTGAAGATTGAGAATGTTAATATATTAACAAATCTTACTCCCTATATTCAAAAGAGTCTTTGCATATATAGTTTAAGGGTGTAAAGAAGAGTTCTCTTGTATGATGTATTGAAAATGAGATTAGAGACATGTCCAATATTATACAAAAACAAAAAATAGGGGCTATCTGAAAATTTCAGTCCTGCATTATATCAAACAATTATTTTTGACTACGAGGGCATAGCATGAGAAGAGAAGAAAGTGATGCAGAGGGTCTAGAATTTTAGTGTTTCCTTCTCCCAAAATTCTTATTACCTCGCCTAACCATCCTATGGTCTACTCCTATATGTTTTATTCACCAATATGGATCCCCTAGACCCTCCCTACCAAATTTCCTCCTAGGTATAGTTTATTTGATAAAGACAGAAAGCTCACACACTTTCAACTAGTCCAACTAGTTCATCAATCTCCTTGATTCTTCACTATAACTTCACCTAGAACCCCAAACCCTTTCTTAGGATCTTTCCCATACACTCCATAGAATCTTATATATGTTCTTGACTCATTAAAATTGGAAACATTTCCAACACTTCTGGATACTTTGAAAATCCAATTATAGTCACTTTGCACTTGTAGGCCTAATTGGGCCTATTTCTACTAGGCCTATTTTAAAATTTTTGAGCCAAATGCTCCAAATTATTCCAAAAAACCTCACAAAAGACATTATAAATCTTAAATATATCCACTATAAATTCTAGAATACAAAGCTATAGTTTCTCAAGGAACCCACAACCCTAATTGCTATCAGGCCCTAGTTTTTAGCCTATCTATTAGGTGTCTGGACCTGTGAGTGCAAATTGTCTTCAATTTGTCCTTCGAACTTCACTTCACCATTTAAAAAAAAATTATCCTTCAAGGAGACACATTAGGGATTATGCACATGCCACTAAGTCATCCATCCAAAATCATGGGTGCTCTGATCCAATTCAATCGTTACCCTATCTAGGCTCACCTACTTCAAGCATTCAGCCATAGGGATTCACTCCAAGTCTAGGAAATAAATTGAAAGAAAAAAAAGGAAAAAAAAGTCACTATGTACATGCCCTAACCCATCATCCCACTTGGTTTCATATATTTTTAATAGTGGATGCTTAGGTTAGAGCCATTTTTGTTCCTGCAACTCTCCAAATTGAACTTGCAGACACAGTAACCGAAATTCTAATGTAACTCCACACAATATTAACTTATAATCAAAATACTATATGAAAAATAAATATAATAAAAACACTACACCCCCATGGGGTCAGATCACCTAAGCTAATCTGCAAATAGATGTACAGAATGCAGAAAACACTATAATTTGTAATGAATCTAAGAAATCCATCCATATAGAATGATCACAAAATTACTATGAAATAAAAAAACTCCATTAACCCTCCAAAAATAATCAATCCATGCTCAAATAATTGAGCATGGGTGGTTTCAACCGTCCAAACTTCCATTTTCAACTTTTTGCAAAAGTTGTAAATGTTGCTCGAGCAACTTTTGAGCATTTCTTGCACTTTGACCTTTTTAGTCAACCCGATGCACTTTTACCAATCCTATGACCCTAGTTAGGGTACTTATAGTCCTAGAGTAGACTAAAACCTCAAGCTACAAAAAAATAGAAACTTTTACCATTCTAGGCCAAAATGACCACATTGTCACCTAGGAGCACTTTTGCTCTTACAAACATGAAATGAACAAATTGAGATCCAAAACTAATGGATCTTATTCCAACCCAAAATAAGACTCTTAACACAACCCTTAATAGAAAAATCACATGAAAAATTGGAGGTTCTTTGCACCATACTCCCCTGGGACAAAGAACTCAAGTACCTTGAGTTAGGAGGTCTTGAATGGTGACCCCATGTTTCAGTATGTCTTCTTCAGTCATCCAAGTGGCCTCAGATTTAGGTAGTCCTTGAAAATTTACCAGACACTCTTTGTAAGTACCCTTCCTGGTCTTCTTAATCACCTTGGATTCCACTACACTATCCAACTATAGAGGGTGTGGGGTAGGCAAATCTTTGACCCAATCTTCTTCTCCCAACTCTGAAAGAGTTTGGTGACTAGTGTCTGAGGATGGTCCCTTATAGGGATATAGGTCACATACACTAAAAATGGGTGAGATTCCCAAATCTGGAGGCAACTCCACCTCATATGCATTTTTTCCATACTTATGCAATATCCTCAATGGTCCTATCTTCTTCATTAGAAACTTAAGTGGCTTACCCTTAGGTAGTCTTTCCTTTCAGAGGTAAGAAAGTACCAGATCCCCCACCTTGAATTGAAAATCCCTTAGTGTCTTATCTACCTTGGCCCTATATTTGTCCACTTATTGTTGCAAAGTCTTCTTGACTAGATCATGCAACTCCTGCATGTGCTTTGTAAATGATTCACCTTATGCACTCTTTTTTTCCTATATACCGAGATCCCTCAATTCCAAGATACCTCTAGGATTAGTTCCATAAACTATCTCAAATGGGATTTAACTAGTACTCCTATTAATTGAGTCATTATAGGCATATTCTACTTTCCCTATAATATGATCCCATTACTATCCATTTTTCTTAGTTAAGCATCTCAATAGGTTTCCTAAAGACCTATTAACTACCTCATTTTGTCCACCAGACTGAGGGTGATAGTTAGAAGAGAAAGAAAAGTTTGTCCCTAACATCTTCCAAAGAGTCCTCCAAAAGTGACCCACAAACTTACTATCCCTATCACTTACTATGTTTAATGGAAATCCATGGATTCTCACTATGTCTCTGAAGAATAGGTCTGCAATAAGTGAAGCACCATTTGTTTGTTTGCAAGGAATGCAGTGTGTCATCTTGCTAAACCTGTCCACCACTACAATCACACTGTTATATCCCTTTGGTATCTTAGGAAATCCCAAAATGAAGTCCATACTCAAGCACTCCCAAGGTCTCTGAGGTATGGATAAGGTTTGGTACAATCCAGTGTTACTACTTTGTCCTTTGGCCCTATGACATATCTGACATTGCTCCACAAACTTCTTGACATCTGACTATAACCTAGGCCAATAGTAATGCCTATTCACTTTCTCAAGTGTCTTGTCCACTCCAAAGTGGCCTCCCAAGCTTCCTTGGTATTTCTCCTTGACTATGTTCCACCTCATTGTGCACTAAGGTATACACATTAGGTTTCCTTTGAACAATAGACCCTCCTGCAACATATAATCAATAAAATCCACTTTTAATCCCTATTGGAACTTCTCACATGCCTCATAGGCATCTTTGAAATCTCTGTCATCTTTATAGAGATCTTTCAAGTCTTTCATTCCCACACTTTGCAATTGTATCTCTTGTATAGCTAGTACTCCTCTACTAAGAGCATCAACAACCTTGTTGCTAACTCCTTTCTTGTGATTGATGAAAAATGTGTATGATTGCAAAGATTATACCCATTTAAGGTGCCTCTGATTTAACTTCTCTTTCCCATTCAAGAAACTAAGGGAATGATTATCTATGTAGACCACAAATGCCCTTAGTAGGAGATAATGTCTCCACTTTTTTAGTGCTTTCACCATTGCATACAACTCAAAATCATAGGTGGTGTACTTTTTTTTGGCCTCATTCAAATTCTCTGAGAAGAATGCCACAGGGTGTCCCTCTTGACTCAACACTGATCCAATGGCTAGCTTACTAGCATCACACTCCACCACAAATAACTGATTGAAGTTGGGGAACCTAAGAGTAGGTAGTTCTACTATCCTTTTCTTCAACATTTCAAAGCCTTGATCTGATATTGTTGTCCACTTGAACTGGCATTTGGTTCCTCCTTTAATAGTGTTGAGGATAGGTGCACATACATGACTAAAGTTTCTCACAAAATTCCTATAATAGGAGGCTAATACATGAAAACTTATAACATCTCCTATGGATCTATGTGTTGGCCATTCCAAAATAGACTTGACCTTATCAAGATCCTTCTTCATACATCCATTAGCAACAAAAAAACCAAGATATACTAATTCAATCTTCAAGAAATCACATTTTTCATGATTGATCATCAACTTCTCTTGGTTTAGCCTCCTTAATACCATTTCCACATGTTTCATTTGCTCCTCCTTAGACCTGCTAAATATCAAAATGTCATTAAGATAAAATATTACAAACTTACCTATGAAATCTGCTAGCACTTCATTCATGAGCCTCATGAATGTGCTAGGTGCATTTGTTAGGCCAATGGGAATTACAAGCCACTCATACATCCCTTCATTTTTCTTCAAGGGTATCTTCCACTCATCACTAGGCCTAACTCTGATTTGATATTACCCTTACTTCAAATCCACTTTGGAGAGATAACAAGAACCTCCCAAATTTTTTAGCAAATCCTCAATCCAAGGCATGCATAATCTATATCTGATTGTGATCTTGTTAATAGCCCTGGAGTAGGTTCACATCCTTCATTTTCCATCCTTCTTAGGTGAAAGGAAAGTTTGCACAACACAAAGACTCAAACTCTTCCTTATTAGCCCTTTCTCCAACAAATCTTGATTCCATTTTGCTATCTCTGCATTCTAACTTTGTGTCATCTTGTATGCTTCCTTATTAGGTAGATTAGCTCAGGGTATAAGGTCTATCTAATGAATCACATCCCTCATGGGTGGAAATGCACTAGGCAGTCCATTATCCACTATTTCATGGTACCTTTCAAACATTGCTTACACCTCTAGTGGCATATTGGATTTCTCCTTAGTCTCCTCCTTTGGATTCACTATGACTGCACAATAGACCCCTCTCTCCTTCTTAATAACCTTTAGAAAATCCTTTCCACTCAAGAGCATCACACTATTTCCCACATGCTTCTCCTCATTAGGTTCTTCTAAGGGATCCATTTGAGACTTATTTCCTTGTTTAGTAATCACATAGCTATTCTTTTTACCATCATGAATTGCTTTCACATGATATTTCCATGTAGGTCCTAGAAGGAGATGATGTGCATCCATGGAGAATATGTCACATAGGACCTTCTCCTTATACTCTCCTATCTCAAACTCCACCATAGATTGTTCATCCACCACTATCTGTTGTCTCTTGTTTAGCCATGACACTTTGTAGGGGTAGTGTGAGGTATCCTTCTAAGTTTTAGTTTATCCACCATCTCAGTTGACACTATGTTCTCTCTAGATCCAAAGTCCACTATCACCTTTCAGATCTTCCCATGTGACCTACAAGTAGTTTTAAACAAGTTATTTCTTTGAGGTGGTTCTGCAACACTAGGAACTTTCAGCAAAGTCCTTCTCAACATAATATTTTCTCCATCCAATACTAGCCTTGCCTTGGAGATTGGAGAAGTGATACTTTGTGTGTTATGTCCTCTTGCACTAACTAATTTCTTATTTCTTACATAGATGATGTGTAAGTCTTGTTAGGACATTTTCCCATTGTATGGCCCACCTGATTTCAATTGTAACATCTGCCAGTGAAGAAAAAATTAGTCCTTCCTTGTAACTAAAATCTACCCCTTGGTGGTCGTCTTCCTCTTTATCCTCCTCTTTGGAATGATCCTTTATACTGGTTACTCCCACTATTGTCAGTGGACTGAGTGACTTTTGGTCTACTTGGGCTTTGTCCTCTACCAAAGTTACCTCTACCTCTAAATCCTCTATTATTATTACCCCTACGTCTTTGTTGGAAATCATTCTTTCTTCTCACCTTCTCCTCTCCTCTCAAGGCTAGCTGAAAAAAATTGTGCATATTGTCATGAGCCATCATACTGATTTCATATTGGATTCCTTGTATCAACACATTGAGGTATCTTGCTACCATTTGTACCTCCTCTTCTTGTCTTCTTTCCTTTAGGCTCTATTTGTGCAATTCCTCAGTGTAGGCACTTACTAACAACTCTTTTTTTCTCAAGTTCTAAAACTTCTGATACATTTGAATCTCATAATGAGATGGTGAGAATTGTGTCCTCAACCTGATCTTCATTCTATCCCAAGAACCTATCTTCTTCTTATCAGTAGTTACCCTGTCATCCTACATCATGTACCACCACACCAATGTAGATCGTTTGAGTCTAGCCTTGGGATAACTAACTTTCTTCTCCTCTAACACTTCTTTGTAGTCAAGCTGGTTTTCTATGGCCTCTAGCCAATCTGATAATTCTTCACCATTCAAACTGCACAATAGAAAGGTATGTATTCCATACTACATTTGTTAAAGGACTTAAAGGCATCCAAGAATACCTTCTGATATTTATCCATCTCCACTTCTTTTCCTTTTCCAGTTGTCTCTCATGTCTGGCTTTCATCCTCTTCATCACTTTCATCTCCCCATTCAGTGACTTTCCTCTTACCTTTTGTCTCTATCAGATTGTCCTTTTCTAATAGATTTTGAACCAATTCCACTATGGCATCTTTTCTCATAGCCTTGGGTGGCATGTTTTCAACCTGGTAGCTTTCCTCCTCTTAAGACATACACTAAACTTAAATAAATTATGGCTCTGATATCACTCTGATGCAGAGGGTCTAGAGTTCTAGTGTTTCCTTCTCCCAAAATGCTTATTACCTCTCCTAACCATCCAATGGTCTACTCCTCTATGTCTTCTTCTCAAATATGGATCCCCTAGACCCTCCCTACCAAATTTACTCGTAGGTATAGTTGATTTGATAAAGATACAAAGTTCACATACTTTCAACTAGTCCAACTAGTTCATCAATCTCCTCGATTCTTCACTAGAACTTCCCATAAAACCCCAACCCATAGCTTAGGATCTTTCCCATACACTCCATAGACTCTTGTCTATGTTTGTGAATAATTAAAATTACAATGGAAACATTTCCAACACTTCTGGATACTCCAACAATCCAATTGTTGTCAATTTGCACTTGTAGGCCTAATTGGGCCTATTTCTAATAGGTCTATTTTATCTGTTTTGATCCAAATGAACCAAATTATTCCAAAAAACCTCACAAAATACTTTATAAATATGAAATCTATCCACTATCCTTTCAAGAATCCAAAGCTATAGTTTCTCAAGGCACCCACAAACCTAATTTCTACTAGGCCCTAGTTTTTAGACTATCTTTTAGGCCTCTGGACCAGTCAGTGCAAATTTTATTCAATTTTTCCTTCAAACTTCACTTCACCATTTAAATCATTTTGATACTTCAAGGAGACACATTATGGATTCTACACATTCCACTAAGTCATCCATCCAAGATCATGGCTGCTCTGATCCAATTCAATCTTTACCCTGTCCAAGCTCACATACTCCAACCAGTCAACCATAGGCTTCACTCCAAGTATAGTAATTCAATTGCAAGAACATAGAGGAAAAAAAAATCACTATGTACAGACCCTAACCCATCAGCCCACATGGTTTCATCCATTTTCAACTATGGATGCTTAAGTTAGAGCCATTTTTGTTCCTACAACTCTGTAAATTGAACTTGCGGACATAGTCACCTAAATCCTAATGTAACTCCACACAATATTAACTTATAATAAAAATACTATATGTAAAAGAAAGATAATAAAAATCAATACACCCCTATGGTGTCAGATCACTTAATCTAATTTGTACATAGCCGTACAGAATGTAGAAAACACTGTAATTTGCAATGAATCTCATAAATCCATGCATATAGAATTGTCACAAAATTACTATGAAATCCAAAAATCCATTAAATATCCAAAAATCATCAATCCATGCTCAAATACCT